>JAVTVY010001895.1:0-32461 GCA_036873755.1 Hanleya hanleyi | reverse complement strand
TAAACAACCTTGACGTCCAATGGCGATCGTGGCGTTATGATTCCAACCCGAAGTGGTAGTGTCCTACCACTGGCTCTTGGATTAACACAATGTAGCACTGGGCTCACGAATAGTTCCTCGAAAGACGAATGTTTTCCTAATATTCTTCCAAATGGTTTATGAAATAGTTCCAATAACTACAATCCTCAGATCTGAGAAAGGAGAGGGGGATTTGCTCCCGATGTCGATTATATCCATAGTGCTTTCCATAGAGTCCACCCGTCACTGACAGTCATCTCTTCAACCACGGGATCGGCTAAGGTGTATAACCTGCACAATCCTTTCTTCTGATGGATGTTAAACATACTACACACGAATTGGGTTTGTTGGAGACACTTCCTGCCACATTGTGATGCGAAGCGTTCGTTTATTGTGAGAGCGGGTTCGGTTATCAACCAGATATTATCGGCGCCGTTACGGTCTCTGATTCGATTTAACTGACCGCGCCTTTTCACACGCCCAACTACCTGGTTATCCTTGGACGCGTTATGATTCCAACCCGAAGATGTTGTGGTGCTAGGGGTAACATTGCTGTACTTTGTCGCTGAAGTGACAGTTGATATAATTTCGGTAACACCGGACGATAAATGATCGTATTGTACAGCATTATATTCACAAGTGTAAGGCAACTCTCTCTTACAATATGTTTTAACCCAGGATCCGACAATCTGAAGACGAGACAGTTTCGCGCACGTTTCACTTCGTACAAACCACGACGAAACTGCATCGCCTTCCAATGGACTCCAATCTGTAAATTCAACTGGGTCACCATCGGACCAAAACCATTTTCCTCCGCTTGATTTGGCGCCAATCCAGAAGTTATTCCAATAAGTTTGTTGAATTAATTGGTTAAGATCTTCATTGGTAATTTTCACCAGTTGACCTCCATTCTCCTGACAAGCTTCAGCAGCGCTCTGCCAAATCTTGGCTGTCTTGTGAAATGCATAGCAAATTCCATCCCGCACCAACGAGTAAGACATCCTATTGTCCTTGCTGTAAATTGCCCAGTCCGGGCATCTGTACGATAATTTACCTTTTTCTTGCGCACTTGTTATTGAGATAATGTTCAGTAAGAGCAAGAGTACCGGGGTGAACATTTTGTTCTTGGAGACAGGTTTTACTCAACTAGACTTCCCGGATTTCCCTTATCTACACAATAAGCTCAGAATCACAATATATTCGTATGAACAAAACCTTTTATATTACACTGATTCAATCAGTAGGTTATCTCACAGCAATACGGTATAGGCTATCGCAAAATGACCTTGTGTGCTATTTCACAATGACACGGTGGGTAATCACAATGACACGGTGGGTAATTTCACAGCGATACGGTATAGGTTATCTCAAAGTGACTGTATGTTTTGTCAAAATGACACGGTAGGTCATCTCACAGCAATACGGTCTGGGTTATCTCAAAGTCACTCAGTAGCTTTTCTCACAGACACGATAGATTGTCTCACACCGATAAACGAAGTTTAACTGCATATGTTTCTTGTCGCTGTGCGATGAATAGACCTCCTTTATATCATAATGAGACACGTGCTACCATGTTGATGATTTGCCAAAATTTAATATAATTGCTTTGTGTAGTCGGATTCTAGAATAATGTAACAGTCTGAGAATGGCAAAACACCTGTTCAATCTGCAATTTATGTTAGTGTACAATGATATAGTAAACAGGTAACGAAGATGAAGCACACTATGCTAATTAAAATTGAATTTAATCTGATATATTGTCACTGTGTTGATCGTAGAAATATAGATATGTAAACAATCACCATGGGAGTGACTCAAATATACAGAGACCAACAAATTTTATATTCTTTTCCGCAGGAAAGATATTTACTTTTTGTTGAATAAGTTATCACCAATTCAATCGCTCACATTCAGTCGTCGAAATAGCCATGAATAAATGAGTAGGTAATTGATAGCAAATAAGTAAACGTTGTTAGGAGAACAGGCTTAGCAGAAAATAGGTTATTATTCTTGCCTGCTACGGGGTTGGCGAGGATATTGGTTTCATCTGTCTGTCTGACCGTCTGTATGGGATCATACCATCGCAATGGTCCTTAGCATCGCATTGGAACAAAATATTGACATCTTATTACCGAAATGTCTGCTGAAAGGTCCCAAAATGATTTTAGAGATCAAAATATGAAGAAGAAGTTTACTTTTCACTTCCAAAAATGAAACATTTCTTATCCGCCAACGCTGATTTCCACAAACTCAACTTTTAAGACACCCGTTAGTCCTGAAGTATAGAACAATGTACAAACGTACCCCCACCCCCTTCCACGCCCCTCCCGCGCATCGCTTGGCCAGCTGCTGCGAATAATAGGCTCGACGTCCATAAACAAAGTACCTTATTCATACTAAAACAAGTCCGAAACTCCTATAAAATAATCTTCCACAATTGACTTTTTTCGAAAAAGACCTCACGGTGACGTCATCATAACGTAATTCTTGGCTTATTACATTACAACCTATCTGTATACCGTTTTTACCCATTTATTCCCCGTCAGTGTTTGTAAGGAGATGTGACTAGCTCTCAAATTGTGACCTCCATCACCTTTGCGGCTGAGCCCATTGTGAAATCAATTTGATCTTGAGGTTAGTATGAGGCAGCCAAATAAGAAGGATCTAGCTCAAGTTGTTTCGTTTTTATCCATATTATTAGTTAAATACCTTTGAAAATAGGTCAGTGTCATCCATTATAGAACTTGAACTGGTGTCACAACGTCTACATATTCGGTCAGTAATATCTACTGTTCAATTTCGAAGTTAAAGAACGGCATATCGACGCATCGTGTTGCGTTGTTTTGGGCTGTTACATTCGTCTTTTTGTCCGCATTGATCCAGGAACCCTTAATTAATTCGGGAACCCTTCTTTTGAAGCCTGTGCATGTTCATTTATGTCATTATACAAAACACTTTGTCTTATCCCAATCATCAGACAAGGACAATTGTCGAATCCAAGCCTTGGCCTTCTTCGCCGTGAAATGACTCCAACTACAAAAGTCCTGTCCATAGATTTGTTACACTCGCTTTGGAGAAAACGAACATCACCATACGCTGTCAGTCCATATTGGTTTTCCACGCTAGAATCAACAGCCATTCGTCACATGAACATTGTGGGTGGGTCACACGAATTATTAAGATTTAAATCTTGACCCGCTTAGACATGGCACTGTCTTGACGACATGAGTCTACATTCCATGAATGTTATGAATCGTGCTGTCATTGTCGCCATGTGACAAACCACGGGGGATAAAGGACAGTAACGAACAGTATCCAAAGTACTGACTATTCATTAAATTTTCCAAACTTTCTACATGGAATGAACCAAATTTACTATGATGAAGATTCTCTCCCTTTTTGAACAATTTTAAAAGGTAAATGTGGAAGGATTTCTGACACATATCAAGTTGAGTATTGATACAAGCATCATGTGTGAAATTACAACACATATAAGGGAAGTGGGAAGAGGTGCTGACATACTTTCAGAGCCACATGGCTTCACAGTATAGTCTTCCGGTTAACCTATTCTAAAGCACATACCAAGAGTCTAACGATTCGTGGTATGTGTTTTATCTCAGGTATTCCTTTATTGTACCTGTTCATGTGGCAACTTGGATGGCATGACCACACGACCCCTAGCACCGGCAGCGGTACTAGATACAAATCTAGAGAGCTATGGCGGAAATGCTCTGACAACTCGTATATTGGTGACTGGAGAGCTGTGTCACTGTGACAACTCGTACACTGGGGATTGGTGATCTGTATCATCGTAAGATGAAAATGACAGCATTTAACACAAAAGACTAGTCTGTAAGGCCCGATGTCGACCCAGCATCAACTCCCCACAATGCCAACATATATCAAAGACCAAAAGTCTGTACAGGGGGCGGGCCTCGGGGACGAAACGTCGACCAGCAGAATTTCGTCATATACAGGTAAAAATTACAACACATATAAGGGAAGTGGGAAGAGGTGCTGACATACTGACAGAGTCACATGACTTCACAGTATAGTCTTCCGGTTAACCTATTCTAAAGCACATACCAAGAGTCTAACGATTCGTGATATGTGTTGTATCTCAAGTACGCTTTTATTATACCTGTTCATGTGGCAACTTGGATGATATGACAACACAGCCCCTAGCACCGGCATATAAAGCGGTATTAGATACAAATCTAGAGAGCTATGATGGAAATGCTCTGACAACTCGTATATTGGAAATTGGTGAGCTGTTTCGCTGTGACAACTGGTACACTGGGGGTTGGTGAGCTGTATCGTCGTCAGATGAAAATGACGGCATTTAAAACAAAAGACTAGTCTGTAAGGCCCGATGTCGACCCAGTATCAACTTCCTACAAATGCCAACATATATCAAAGACCAAAAGGTCTGAACAGGGGGCGGGCCTCGGGGACGAAACGTCCGCCAGCAGAATCTCGCAATATACAGGTAAAAATTACAACACATATAAGGGAAGTGGGAAGAGGTGCCGACATACTGACAGAGTCACATGACTTCACAGTACAGTCTTCCGGTTAACCTATTCTAAAGCACATACCAAGAATCTAACGATTCGTGATATGTGATGTATCTCAGGTACGCTTTTATTGTAACTGTTCATGTGGCAACTTGGATGATACGACCACACGGCCCCTAGCACCGGCGTAAGCGGTATTAGATACAAATCTAGAGAGCTATGATGGAAATGCTCTGACAACTCGTATATTGGTAATTGGTGAGCTGTTTCGCTGTGACAACTCGTACACTGGGGATTGGTGAGCTGTGTTGTCGTCAGATGAAAATAACGGCATTTAACACAAAAGACTAGTTTGTAAGGCCCGATGTCGACCCAGCATCAACATCCGACACCACTGAAACATACTCATGATTGATATAACACACCTCAGATAAAGATGATAGTTGCCGCCCAGCGTCAATTTGAGTATGTGTATCAGTCCAATTTTATTAGTGAATACTAGAGAAATTGCTTTGATGGCATTGAACTGTATGATCTTTTGCTTGGACCATTCGTGTACGATTTTCACATCGCGATTCATGGTTAGTTGAATTTCAAAAATATTTAGGGACGAATGATGAGGCGACGGGTCCTCAGCGAAAAAGTTTGTGATAATGATGATTTTACCAGATATGTCCTTGATATATATATAAATACAACAGATAATATTAATAGTGTTACGAATATTTCAAAGCGATCGTCCACTGGGTTTGTTTTAGACAGTTCGCGGCGCATTCAGAGGAGGACCGAGCTCTTATTGTATGGACTGGTTTAGACATCAACCGGGTACTCTCAGTGCCGTTAGGACCTTTGATTCGATTAAATTGGACGCGTCTGCTCTTGGTTCTTTGTCGTAATTCCGATAATTCAAAATGTCAGCGTCTGCCTGTCTGTGGCTTTGACAGTAGGGCGATAACGCAGTCTTCGATTTTTGCAAAGTTAGACGTCTCGGAATTCATTCGTTTACATTGTACACGCTACCATGAACACAGCATTTGAGAGACAATCAGGTAGTATTGAAGCCAGTACTATTAACCCTGTCAAGTCGAGACAAGCCGGAGTTTAGTTGACTGGCGCTATCACTTATTTGTACTATACCATTAATATTTCAGTTCTGACTTGTCCAACACTAGTTTCACACCTTCTTGCAAATTCAGTGCTGTTCTATAGTCACATGGCTGAAGGGATAAAATATTTTAAAAACTTATTAGTATTATAGTTCTGGGAATTACACAGTTGAAATTATTTCTGAGGTTATACGGCCTGATCTATCCAGCTCAGCAAACACTCAAATCACAATTAAATTCGGGATCTTCGCTGTTGTATATTTAATACATTAGTTTAATAATAATAATAATAATCTTTATTTAATCTCGATATGACCCCGTAGGACAAGTCCTATTTTTCATGGGGGTCGACAGCTATAACACAGAAATGTAAACGACATGATTAAAACAAATCTGTTAAAAAATTAATCTGTGGCAATGTAAGAGATATTTGCTAAGATATAATTTTGTACACTTTTAAAGATATTAAGATTGACACTTTCTCTAATCCCGATTGGTAGTTTATTGTAAAATGTAGATCCTGGAACTTTAAAGGATTTTTTATATAGTTCAGTCCTCGCAAGGGACACAGAAAGCAGATTCTGGTTTGCTAAACGAAGCTGCCTAGAACGGTCTGTAAAATTCTGATAAATATTCCGGAGTTAGTCCATTCAAGGGTTGGTATACGATTACAATGTTGTATCTGTACCTATAGGTTATTGGATACCAGCCAATGAGTTTATACATATCATTACTAGAAAGTGTAGAGTCACCATCTAAAATAAGTCGCATACCACGTTTCTGTAAACTTTCTAGTTATCATGGCTTCTCTTCTGACATTAATTATTTCTAACCTTTATCAGAATATATACAGATTCTTCTAGCGAACATTGGTAGGCCAGTGACAATTCGGTCGATGATAGATTGTGTTTAATCCCATAATGGTTCAACATCCGACACCACTGAAGCATACTCGTGATTAATCTACCAATACTCAGATAAATACGATAGGACTTACCGCCTAGCGTCAATTTGAGTTTGTGCACCATTCCAATTTATTAGTGAATAGTAGAGAATTTGTTTTGAAGGCATTGAACTGTAGCAATTTTTGCTTGGACCATTCGAGTACGGTTTCCAAATCGCGATTCATGTTTAATTGAATTTCAAAAATATTTACGGACGCATGATGCGGGGACGAGTCCTCAGCGAAAAAGTTTGTGATAATGATAATTTTACCAGATATGTCCTTGGTACATATATTGGGGATAACAGGAGACATAAAACCGAGTGGTGTTTAACTCCAGTAATAGTGTTACGAATAGTTCAGAGCGAATTCTCAACTGCTACAATCTGGGATACCGTTGATGTGACTTTGGAGCCTTTCCATGACAGCAATCTCTTTAGCGTGCGGTTGAAGTTACGCAATATCAAATGCCTTTGACATCTCGCAAAAAAACGCAGTCCACATGTTCAAATAAGGTACGATGTAATTCGATCGTGTGGTTACCGTGAAGAAACCTGACTTCATATTTATCTACTAAACTATTTGAATTAAAATGATTACAAATATTTTTGAACACAATTATTTCCGCAATCATCCACGCACAGCCTAGTAGACAGATAAGATTGCTCAAATTTCTTATTTATGCCAGTTCTTCGCAAAAAGTGCATGATAAACTAGAAACTAATAATCTGTTGTGAAATAATAGCTTTTGTCTATTTTTTTCACGCGGAAAAGCAGGGATTTCATGTAGGACCACTAGAATATATCACTGAATCTGGTACGTATTACTACAGATGCATGCTGATATGTTAAGCCGAACACAGGAATTGGTTAAAAAAAAACCACATTATTAGCAAGAGAAGTATACTAAAACAATGATTAATGACTCACAGTGCTTTATATCCAACTTACCAGGTGTGCATGTTAATGTATTTGATCAAATCCTAGAATAAATCACAGCACTAGATACATATTACTGGAGATGCATGCTAATATAACTGATCAAACCATAGAATAAATCACAGCATTAGATACATATTACTAGAGATGCATGCTAATATATTTGATCAAACCCTAGAATAAATCACAACACTAGATACATATTACTAGAGACGCATGCTAATATATTTGATCAAACCCTAGAATAAATCACAGCAGTAGATACATATTACGAGAGATGCATGCTAATATATTTGATCAAACCCTAGAATAAATCACAGCACTAGATACATATTACTAGAGATCCATGCTAATGTATTTGATCAAACCCTAGAATAAATCACAGCACTAGATACATATTACTAGAGATGCATGCTAATAAACTTGATCAAACCCTAGAATAAATCACAGCACTAGATATATATTACTAGAGATACATGCTAATATATTTGATCAAACCCTAGAATAAATCACAGCACTATATACATATTACTAGAGATGCATGCTAATGTATTTGATCAAACCCTAGAATAAATCACAGCACTAGATACATATTACTAGAGATGCATGCTAATATATTTGATCAAACCCTAGAAAAATTACAGAACTAGATACATATTACTAGAGATGCATGCTAATGTATTCGATCAAACCCTAGAATCAATCACAGTACTAGATACATATTACTAGAGATGCATGCTAATATATTGATCAAACCCTAGAATAAATCACAGCACTAGATACATATTACTAGAGATGCATGCTAATATATTTGATCAAACTCTAGAATAAATCACAGCACTAGATACATATTATTAGAGATGTATGCTAATATATTTGATCTAACCCTAGAATAAATCACAGCACTATATACATATTACTAGAGATGCATGCTAATATATTTGATCACACCCTAGAATAAATCAAAGCGGTAGATACATATTACTAGAGATGCATGCTAATATATTTGATCAAACCCTAGAATAAATCACAGCACTAGATACATATTACTGGAGCTGCATGCTAATATAATTGATCAAACCCTAGAATAAATCACAGCACTAGATACATATTACTAGAGATGCATGCTAATATATTTCATCTGTTACCGCAGCACTGTATACACGACTTTCTGGATATCAAGTTGACATGTACATTCGATCAAACGAGGGAAGCTCTCACAACGCTGTGTATACAGAGTATGAGTATAACATGCTAATATGTTATATCACGCTAAAAGTAGTTCATCCTGAATTCCAACATTTAACAAAGTTTATTATATCTACATGCAAATATATTTGATCAACCACTGTAATAAATCAAAACACTCCATATATATTACTATAGATGAATGTTAATATATATGATGATCAATTACAACAGCCTGAATAAATAAAAATGGTTGATACATATTACTTGATATGCGTGCTAATACATTTGTCAAACATAGAAATACGCCACAGAAAATATCACACATTTAATAAAATAAGCATGCTATCACGAATTAAAAACCATTTTGCTCACAATTTCTTACACGCGCATTCTAATATATTTCATTAAAATCGAAATAAATGGACGCATGTAACTTGGTATACCTGATCACGGATGACACCATTTTATATAAACAGACTAAAATATATCGCATCAACTGATACACATTTTTAGAGAGGAGTACCAAAATATTTCATGAAAGCTGTTACATTTGTGAAGCCAAAAGGATATTTAAATCTGCACAAAATGCTGTAATTCCTACGGAAAAAAATACCCACGTTCTGTATTGTAAATCTTCATGGTCAAAAGTGACGTAAAACGGCATCAACCGAAGTTTCAACTTGGACACTTCCTCGTACGTTGTAGCAGGGGCTTTTTGATATAGTGAAATACTCCTTGAACCAACACGAATCTAATGTTCTCAATACCACCACATCCGCCATGACATTGCGGTGCAATATTATTTTTGGTCAACAGAGCCAGAAAAAGGGTGATGGTCCATCACCTTTCATGGTGATGATGCCTGGTCATCACCCATTAAAGGCGATGAAAAAGGGTGATGGCCAATCTTGTCTCCCTCTCAGGGTGATAGCCCAGATCGTCACCATTTTAGAGTGATGATCATCACCCTTTCAGGGCGAAGACCTAAACATTTGCACTCAATGCTGATCACCTTTTTTTCTGGCGTGAATGTGTGATATTTTAGATATAGTAAAAATTCGTGTTACAATGTATACAAATAAAGCCATAAAGAAAAGCACAATTGCAAACGTCCGTCGATGATGTTTACGTCAATCTTGACCCCGAGAATGTAGAAAATAAATTGGGTATATTCTCTGTATGGAACAAAGTTGTAGTTGAAGAAATGAAATTTGATTTCATAATAGTAACAGCTAAATATGTTACGCTTACGTGTAATTTTAACTATTTTTTCTATTCTCGACTGTGCTGGGCGCTTGCAAGAGCTTAGAAAGTAAACGAGTGATATGTTCACCGAATTCTCAAACATGAGCCACTACATTTCCCAGATACATTTTAGAAAGTTCATAGGTCTATATATCTCGGCGAGGATTTTCGATATCCACATTTTTACACAAATCTCCATATTTCCCAGCCCAGACGGACTGTCATCTTTTCTGTCACGGGATCGGGTAAGTCATATAACCTACATACTCTCTCTTTTAGATTAATGTTAAACATGTTGCATATGAACCGAGTTTGTTTTAGACATTTCCTGGCGCATTCAAGGGGGGAGCGAGCATTTGTTGTATCGAGGGGTTCGGACATCAACCAGTTATTCTCAGCGCCGTTAGGACCTTTGATTCGATTAAATTGGGCGCGTCTGCTCTTGCTTCCCTGTCGTACTTCCTGGTTATCATTGAATTTATCTTGATCGAAACTTGAGAACTTTATGGTGCTGTTAGAAACATTGCTATACCTTGTAGTTGGTATTGCAGAGGATGTCATTTCGGTCTCGCCTGTCGAAATATGGTAGTATTCCACAGCGGGGTATTCGCAGATATAGGGAGTCTGAAAGGTACAATCAGATTGATGCCAGAAAGCATCCTGATACATACTTGTCCATACCGCACACAATTCAGTCGTTTTAGTCTGTGCGAAAAGTTGACTAACGGACTGTCTCGGATTCCAGTCAGTAAATATGACTGAGCTGCCATCGGGCCAAAACCATTTTTCGCCGATTTTTTTGGCAGCTATCCAGAATTCTCCCTTAATGACCGTGTTGAAGAATTTGTTAAGTTCATTGTTAGTAATTTTGACCAGTTCACCGCCATTCTTCTGACAAACGTCAACAGCTTTTGACCAAGTCTCGAAAGATCTCTCGTGAAATGAATAGCACATTTCTCCCCACACCAAGGCATCCCATTGAATCCAGTCGGGGCATCTGTATGACATTTTACCTTCTTCTGTACTTGTCAATGATATGTGGTTAGAAAAGTGCAATATTATCGTCACGATCATTGCTTTCATGTAGACAGGTTTGTTTAGACTGGTTCCTTCGCCTTCTTTCCAAGATGAAGGATAGTTAGCATCGACCATACTGTTGTCAAATTCTAAATATATACAGAATTCCTCCCTATTCGGCACCTGATCCCTGTAAACACTTTGATCCACATGTACTATTGTTGTTGTTGTTGTTTAGACTGGTTCCTTCCCCTTCTTTCCAAGATGAAGGATAGTTAGCATCGACCATACTGTTGTCAAATTCTAAATATGTACAGAATTCCTCCCTATTCGGCACCTGATCCCTGTAAACACTTTGATCCACATGTACTATTGTTGTTGTTGTTGTTTAGACTGGTTCCTTCCCCTTCTATCCAAGATGAAGGACAGTTAGCATCGACCATACTGTTGTCAAATTCTAAATATGTACAGAATTCCTCCCTATTCGGCACCTGATCCCTGTAAACACTTTTGATCCACATGTACTATTGTTGTTGTTGTTTAGCTTTTGTTGTTGATATTCTACAGTATCTGTCACGCTCCTGATTTGAACTGCGTCTTTCAACGAGATTGAATAACAAAATTGCCGAGAATTCAAAATGCCCGCGTCTGTCTGTCTGCGGCTTTGACAGCAGGGCTATAACTCAGTCTTCGGTGTTTGCAAAGTTAGACTTCTCGGAATTCATTCGTTTACATTCTAAACGCTACCATGATCACAGCATTTGAGAGACAACCAGGTAGTATAAAAGCCAGTAATATTAACCCGCGGTCAAGTCGAGACAAGCCGGAGTACTATATCATTAATATTTCAGATCTCACTATTCGGACGCTAGCTGTATTCCTTCTTGCAAATTCAGTGCTGTTCTATAGTTACATGGCTGAAGGGATAAAATATTTTTTTAAACTTAGCAAGTATCATAGTTCTGGGACTTACACAGCTGCAATTATTTCTGAGGTTGTAAGCATCCAGCTAAGAGAATACTTAAATCACAATTAAACTCGGGAACTTTCCTGTTGCATAATTAATACATTAGTTTAATAATAATAATAATAATAATAATAATAACATTAATAAGCTGCGTTTACTCTTTATATGACCCCGTAGGACGAGTCCTGTTTTCATTTGGGTCGGGAGCTATAACACAGAAGTGTAAACAACATGGTTAAAACAAACCACCAGTCATATATAGATAACATTATTAATCTGTGGCAATCTAAGTATATTTGCTGAAAATTCATCAAAATACAATTTTGGACACTTTTACAGATATTAAGATTGAAACTTTGTCTAATCACGATTGGTAGTTTATTGTAAAATGTAGGCCCTGGAACTTTATATTTGTCAACTGACCTATTTGAATTTAAACCATTACAAATATTTTGAATACAATTATTCTCAAAATTTTCCACGCACAGCAAAATATAGTAGAGAGACAAGATTGCTCAAATTTCTAATTTATGCCAGTTCTTCGCAAAAATTGATAATAATACTAATCTGTTGTGAAAGAATAGTTTTTGTATATTTTTCCACGCGGAAAAGCAGGGATTTCATGTAGGACCACAAGAATATATCACTGAATCTGGTACGCATTACTACAGATGCATGCTGATATGTTATACCGAACACAGGAATTGGTCACAAAAAAATCTCATTATTAGCAAGAGAAATATACTAACAAATTGCATAACGACTCACAATGCTACATATCCAACTTACTAGGCGTGCATGCTACTGTATTTGATCAACCCCTAGAATAAATCACTGCACTAGATACATATTACTAGAGCTGCACGCTAATATATTTCATCCGTAATGGCTACACTGTATAAACAACTTCCTAGAAATGGAGCATATTTAATTAAATGAGGAAAGCAATCACAGCACTGTATACACACAGTATGAGTAATCAGGCTAATTTGTTCAATCAAGCTAAAGTAGTTCATCCCGAATCCCAACATTTAACAAAGTTTATTATATTCGCATACAAATATATTCGATCAACCACTGTAATAAATCAAAACACTCCATACATATTACTATAGATGAATGCTAATATATATGATGATCAATTACAACCACCAGATTAAATAAAAATGATCGATACACATTACTTGAGATACATTTGTCATACATTTGTCAAACATAGAAATAAATCACAGGAAATATCACACATTTACTCAAATATGCATGCTATCACGAATCAAAACCATTTTGCTCACAATTTGCTTCACCTGGATTCCAATATATTTGATTAAAACCGAAATAAATGAAAGCATATAACTAGGTATACCTGATCACGAATCACACCATTTTATATAAACAGGCTAGAATATATCGCACCAATTGATACACATTTTTAGAGAGGAGCGCCAAAAAGAGTGATTTATTTCCCGAATTCTCAAATATAAGCCACTACATTTTGCAGATGGACTTTAGAAAGTTCATTGGTCTATATGTCTCCGCGAGGAGTTTCAATATCCACATTTTTACACAGATCTCCATAGATCCCAGCCCAGACGGACTGTCATCTTCCCTGTCACGGTTTCGGTTGAGTTATATAACCTACATAGTCTCTTTTTCCGATTAATGTTAAACATGTTACATATGAACTGGATTTGTTTTAGACATTTCGCGGCGCATTCAAGGGGGGAGCGAGCATTTATTGTATCGACGGGTTCGGACATCAACCAGGTATTCCCAGCGCCGTTAGGACCTTTGATTCGATTAAATAGACCGCGCCTACTCTTGCTTCTTTGTCGTACTTCCTGATTATCATTGGATTTGTCTTGAACAAAACTTGAGGACTTTATGGTACTGTTAGAAACATTGCTATACCTTGTAGTTGGTATTGCAGAAGATGTCATTTCGGTCTCGCCTGTCGAAATATGGTAGTATTGCACAGCGGTGTATTCGCAGACAATGCGAGCCCAATCGGTACAATCCCATTGATGCCAGAAAGCATCTTGATACATATTTATCCATACCGCACACAATTCAATCGTTCTAGTCTGTGCCAATCGTTGACTAACAGACTGTTTGGGATTCCAGTCGGTAAATATGACTGAGCTGCCATCGGGCCAAAACCATTTTTCGCCGCTTTTTTTGGCAGCTATCCAGAAATGGATGTTCTTGCCAGTGTTGAAGAATTTGTTAAGTTCTTTGTTAGTAATTTTGACCAGTTCACCGCCATTCTCCTGACAAACATCAACCGCTCTTGACCAAGTCTCTACTGATGTCAGGTGAAATGAATAGCACGTTTTCTCCCACACCAAGGCATCCCACTGAATCCAGTCGGGACATCTGTAAGACATTTTACCTTCTTCTGCATTTGTCAATGATATGAGGTGTGAAAAATGCAAGATTATCGTGACGAACATTGCTTTCGTGTTGACAGGTTTGTGTAGACTGGTTCCTTCCCCTCCTTTCCAAGACGAAGGACAGGTGGCGTCTACCATTTTGTTGTCAAATTCTCAATTTAAATCAGAATTCGTCGCTATTCGGCACCGGATACGTGTAATCACTTTGATCCACATGTACTGTTGTTGTTGTTGCTGTTGTTGTTGTTAAGCTTTTGTTGTTGATATTCTATAGTATCTGTCACGCTCCTGATTTGAACTGCGCCTTTTAACGAAACGGAATAACAAAAATTGCAGTGAATTCAAAATGCCAGCGTCTGCCTGTCTGCGACTTTGACAGCAGGGCTATAGCTCAGTCTTCGATTTTTACAAAGTTAGATTTCTCGAAATTCATTCGTTTACATGTACATTGTACACGCTACCATGAACGAAACATCTGAGCGATAATCAGGTAATATGTGAGATAGTCAAACATACCGCAGCCAATATCGATTTTGCTGTATGTTAATAAGTTGTTTCTCCGGAGACTGAAATTCGATCCAGTACAATCTATGATGGAGGCTTCCTGCCGTATCGTCGCGTCGTATTATTATTGGCAGCGAGACTGAAGAACAGATCGATAACTACGCCTTATCCAGATATAATGATACGACAACTTGGCAGCGATAAGCAACTTATGAGCGACAAAGTTGTGAGGAGCGTGTAATGTTATTTTGTTAGTAAAAACAAGGTACCAAGAAAAGTACTTATTTGGCTTTGAACAAATAAACACAGGCGATCCAGAAAAATATACAGCTGTATCGTACAGGACCAAAAGAGTGTGCATACTAATTACGACTTGATACAAGAATAGCCTAATTAGAGTGAAAGAGGGATAGAAGTTTTAAGGAACGTAATGTGAGGGGAAGTGGGGGGTGGGGGGCGAAGGCGTCGTTTGGTGCGTGAGTATAGTTCAATGATACCGAGTAAACATAGCATATTTCAAATGTAAACGATAAACTTCGTCAACTAAATAGAAATATATACAAATTATACTATATACATTTTCTGATAAATTTTTGTACATGAAAAGTGATATTCTTTGCCTATATATACAGACAAGCATATTACATGTATATACATAAATACATGTACAACCTATATATAATACGTTTTCGAGTAGGCGTTGCAATTTCAAGTTATACTGATAGATTGTTGTAAAATTAAATGTGTTATTCATACATATACATGTATAGAAGTATACGCATGGTTTACCAATTATATGCATACATAACCACTATAACAAAGTGCAGGCGTATATACAAGTACATGACATTGTTACATTATAAATATAGTTTGTTGCTTATCGTCTTAATATCTTTACACATATCGATATAGGACGTATTTACACCAAACTCTGATTGATGAATATCACAATTATATAGTACAAGAGTTAAATATGTACGGTACCAATTATTTACAGGTGGGTAATATGGATATTACGAAACATATAAACAACAGTACGCCGCAACAAACAGCGAGGTATATGTTAGCTTGATTAATGTTAGCTGGATGAATGGATGAAGGATTTTACAATTACCAGTGGCTGAGTGTCAGTGTGTGTAACGATTGTGTATTTCCTAGGGCAATGCTGTCTGAATATGGATGAGATAGATCAAATTATACCAGTAGCTCTCAGCCAATCAGCTGACTGGTTGCGGAGAAAGGAAATTGACTACACGCGCATGTACGCACCACTAAATTGCGCTTTTGACAGAAGCAAAATGTGTTTTTTTCCACGCTAATCCTTAGAAAATGCTGTTTTGTCCCGGTGTCGGCGACATTTGCACAGCACGTGGAACATCGCACGACATTCGCTTCGTTCTCAAGATCTCTTCCCTATGTTTATAACATGGAGCGGATTTTCTCATATATTGATAACTGGTGTGAATGAGATGATATGGATCAGGTGTTCCTACTCTCCCAAGAAAGAACTATTAAGCTTATATTTACGTTAAATATGATCACTTCAGATCGAAGATAAACCAGTTATCGCCGATTAAAAATACATTCTGGGTTAAGATATAGCGAAGCGCCCAGATTCACGAACCGGAGCTCATGCGACCAGCCAGTTGTCGGTGCACTGCCTGCTGCAATCGAGGCCAGACAGCATTGCCCAGGGAGTAACTTGAACTATAATGCAAACTGCTCATTGACAGATGGCGGGACTGTTCGAAAGAAGCTCGAACTAGTAGACTAAACCGTTAAACTGTTCTCACAACAAAATGCCATGCGTAGAGTGGACTGCCTGTGTATTACACTCTCATATGTGAAAATAACAGATTGAGAGATAATCACTTAACTACCACCTCCGCCATTTTTAGATCGACTTAGACACACGTGAAATCCGTGTGTGTGCAGGATTCTCGCTTAAAGCCTAAAGCGAGAGAAATTCTGATTGGGAGTATTCCTCCCTGAATGGTGAGCGGAAAAATGACCTGAGTTTCAGTAAATCCCTGGGATGTACGTACGGGTATTAGCAGCGGTATCTTTGTGTATTAGCCATATAGAGTACGATGAATGGTATAAGAGAGCGCAGAGACTTAGGAGTAGGGTGAAGTGGGACACTTGCAGTATGTCCATTATCTACCTATAAGTCAAGTTCATGCGAACGTGCTGCCCGTTTTATTCCTGTCAATATTGTGAGAGGTCAGGTGTATAGACTATATACACGTGATTTTTCATGTTTTCCCCTGGTTTAGGGTACCAGCTTATTAACATGTGAAAGTCCCAAAGATTCATATCTGAGAAGTAATATCAAGCGTTCGGATACATGTTAAACTGGACCACGTGCCGTGTGGTGTCAGTTATATACACAGATTGGCAAGTTACGGCTGCGCCCGCTGCCTAAGAAAAAATAGGGCCATCTTTGCAAATTACACCCCTGGGGAGAATTGCAACAGAAGTGGAACATCTCCCTGACGGGTGGGTCACTTCTCTCCCATATCTGCCATTGATATACCTTCGTGTTGTGATTCTCTGTCGCTTTTCTTATCGGCCAGTTGAGGCCAATACATTGTTCTTTTCAATAAACAAATGTGTTGGAAGTTCATGTTAGTTGTCAGTTTTGTGTGCACCATTTCTCAAAGCTCAACGGCTCGAGCCTCTCGGCGTCCCATCTTAACCTCTTGCTAGTTTTTGTCGCCTATGAGAGCTGACAAAGTTTAGTCAAATGGCTAATTAAGTGTTGTGCTTGGGAAACGTTGAGTAGTAGTTCATTTCACAGTCACATATCAATTATAAATATTCATACCTTCATGTGTGTAGTGACAAGTGTGCCAAACTGGAAATGGTGTCTCACTTCTTCCCGTTCTCAACTACTGCATACTAAAAGCGTGAGGATGGCAGTAGACTGTACGAGCCAACGCAACGGTGAAATCCACACACGATCACATGTTATTAAATAACATCGTTTAATCCCACATCAGCATCGTTTGAATGCTTTACATCACAATATCGTTACATTTGTGCGGTGGTGCATGTACCATAACTGTACAATTTGTGTTGTTATTTTTTTACTTTTATGTCATCCTACCAATTTCGTACCGTTACATTGCCTTATAGACTTATCGTATGCATCCATCGCATCCATTCCCATGGCATTGTACCACCGACGCATCATTACATCAAACTATTGTTTTATCGTACCAGTATCGTACCATTGCATACAAGCGTCCAATCCGTCATTCATGATTCAGCCGTCGTCCATTAGAAAATATCCGCGTCCATAATCCAAAGATATATTCCATATCCATATAACAGTATTAGCACGAAATTCAAAAAGACAATCATAGTATACAAAAACATAGGCTAGTTTCCTGCAACAGAGAATCGGTCAACATTTTTCAATGATGCCGACAAGACATCATGATGTTCCAAAAATATAAAATCCGTATCGCTGATCAGCATTCTTAATACATAAGAATTAAGTTAAGTCGTCATCTAGAGAATGATGTATCTCAGTCACGCTTTGATTGTGACTGTTCATATGAGCACCACGAGGATCTTGAAGCACATGGGTTCATACGGCCCCTAGCCCCGGGTTAAGCGGAATTCGACACAAGTTACGAAACGTAACGCCATAGATCTTGCACGCTACGTTCGTATTTTGCTATCAGCATGCGATATTTATCGCCAAATTTGAGAAACTTTGAGTGGAGGCGTTTGATGGAATAGTCTTGTTGTATAAGTTTCTGCAACAATGTTTTATGACGTTGATTAAAATCGTCACATCTAACACAGGATCTAGCAAATGCTACTAGGCGAGATATGTATACGCCGTATGCATGTCTCACTGGAATATTACTGTCCTGAAAGGGATAGTTTACGATCTCATTTGTCATAAAGTCGACGAGAGACAATGCCCGTTTCATTTTTGTAGAGATATAGATCTGTAGTTTCCTTCAAATCCAGTGAAGGTGGATATATATCCTTCACCGCGTCATTTATATAGCGATTATCCACAGCGAGAAGACCGTCTATACAGCGTTTGGTGAATGAGAAGGAATGGGCTTTGAATGGATCGGTTTTTGAAAGCGCCTGGTTACTGTCATATTCATAAGAGAACAGATACAGGTCACCTAACAGGGGTGCACAATTAGTACCCATTGGAATACCTGTATGCTGCTGATATATTGTGTTGTAAATTTCGCATAAATATTTTTAATCAGAAATTCAAGCAACTCTATAAACAAAGAAACATCCCATGAATGATATATCTTGTATATAAGAACGCTTTATGGCTTCCGAAATTAATATATCTACGATCAGTTTTCTTGAACACAGATACTATTAATGAACTTAGCCGGTCAATAAGATCCTGATGAGGGATTGTAGTATAGAGAGTCGAGAAATCCCATGTGGATACACGTCTGTACGGTATGTGGCTTTTAGCATCAAGTTTTTCCGTAAGACATTTTGAGTTTTTTAATATCCACATACATTAAACGCCAGAGTTTTTAGAAATAGTGGCGTAATACCATTCCCAAAATGCGTTTACCTCCTGAGGGGCCCTCGTCAATAGGGTTGAAAGAAGCTTGGTGATGCAGCTTCTAGAACCTATGAATCTAGCTTTGTATGGTGATTTATGCATTTTGGGAGTCCAGTATACTTTTGGTATGTCCAAGATTGGTTGGAAGAAAAATACCTCTTTCCCTGACAAAGTTTTGTGATTGTTGAATAAATCTTTCAGAGTAAACGAAGTTTGGGAGTAAGTAGACGTAGTTGATGATGACATTGCATTCGTTTCGCCGTACCATTCCATAACGCTATTGGCATCGTTGTCATATTAGCATACTATGTTGTCAGCGCACCATCCTAATGAAGTAATACCACAGTACTTTCATCTTACTATCGGCGTACCACAGCGCCATTCTGTCCTCATACTATGAGTCCATTTCATGTTTGTTGTGTCACCGCAGCAATACATTGCACTATTTTGTCATAATGTCATCACCGCAATAATGTTAAACGTTAGTAAAAAATAATAATAAAAAGGGAAATATTATCTTGAACAAGAACAGCTTTTAAAGGATGTTTGAATTGGATAATGTGCTATTCAATTATCGAAACAATCAAGACCGTATGGGAGGAACCCTGGGGAAGTGACTTGGCGAAATGCGGGTTATTTTTGCTGTTTGAACATGTTGGCATGCAACTAGTTCGACAAGTTAAATAAAACGACTGGTAACCCCCACCGCCCCTACACTTTTATTGGATATTTTAATTTAGCCGTGTCCCAGAAAACTTTTGAAACGTCATGAGAAAAATGAAATTTTAACTTCTTAGGAAATTTTCGTTTTTACTATGAAAATATGAGCATTTTTCATGGAATTCCTATCAAATCTATATATTAGAGTAATGCTAAACCATTATAATAGACTCTATAAATTCGTAAATTCTGCAAAAATAATCCCGTCGACAACTGCACTTTATCCTTTATTTTGAATGTTGACGAAAACCTCTTGTCGAAATATAAGAAAATGACCAATTACCTGGAACATCTTAAAGCGACAAGACCGGTGCCGTTATGTGTCGTAATGTTCCTTCGGTCACCCTTGGAAAAACTTGAAATAGGCAATTTAGAAATACTGTCAATCTGAAACTCCATACATTTGTTATTCAGGCTCTTGTTAAGCAATATTCATGTAATTATCAATGTTTGGATAAAAACGTGTTCAAAAGCGTTTTAGAACTTTAATGCAGAAGAGGGTATATTAGGGGTCACGTCCAACCGAGCGAGATGGTTTCTGGATTAACGAGTAAAACCGGTAACTATCTCGTCTCGAAGGGTGGCGGTTTATCTCTATCGATTGTGGTCCAGGTTTTCTCTGGAAGCGCGAGTCCATCTCGATCCCCTCGAAATAAGTCGACCTGCTTCGAGAATGGAATTGAGATGCATTCAAATGAAGGTTTAAATCATTCGGTAGGTGTGCTCTATATTATTCTCCATGGCAGTGGTATTAATCTCTGCGAGGACATATGCGCTAAAACACAGATAATGAATTAACGTTCCGTAACTTGTCTTCAATTTCGCTTAACACAGGATAAGGCGCCTTACGACCGCATGTACTTCAAGACCATTATGGTGTTCATTGTTCAAGCATAGTCAAAACGTGACTAAGAATTCATTCTCTAGATAACGACTTTACATCGAAAACCATATGGATTAGGAATACTGATCAGCGATACAGATTTGATATTTTTGGAACATCACGCTGTCTTGCCGGTGTGATGGATAAAATGTCCTGGTGATTAGAGTCCCTTTTCATATCCTTTTCTGTTGACACTTGACCCCAATGTGAAGATCGGACCCGGACACTCGTAGTCACCGGAAATTCTGAGCCTCCAAACCAGCATCATTGAAAACTGTTGACCGCTGTTGTTATATCAATTAGTTCTTTGAATTATGGACGAGGAAATTCTTTACTGGAAGACGGCTGAATATTAAAGGACGGACTAGATGCTTGTTTGTAACTTGATACAAATATCTATCCAATAGCGGTGATTCCCCATATATGCAGTTCTGCACATTTCGTACCACATCTGCATGAAAGCGTGCTCTTTGTTATTGTTTGAAGTCCGTTCAAAGTAACGGCCAATACACTGGTACTTTTTCACAGATGCTGTACACTTCAGGGGCAGTGAGGTGTACTGTTCAGGGGCCTGCTTTGCGGTTACCAGTCAGTTACCACACAGTACCAACATGTGGAAATTTGGCTGTGTAGAAGGATGACAAGTAAGGCTGGTTCGTTTCTCTCCAACAGAAGAGCCTATTCGATGTGTGGCTGTACCTTTGATGTCCAAGAGTGAAGACAATGAGAGTGTCTCTTAATTCAAACACTTATACCGACATGTGATTTCAAAGGGAACAAAATGAGAGAACTCTGTTTTAAAACCATATGAATGTTAATGTGTCCGTATAGGCGTGCAGTGAAGAGTGTACTAGAGAACTGATACTGGTGAACTGCCTTAACCAGTTTAATGCGTTCTTATGGCTTCGTGGTGAACTGGTTTATAGATATTCATTTTTTCTGTTACTTTGCAGTGAAGGGTGTTCTGTTGTTCAGAGACAATCCAGGCTTGTTAATTCTTCTTTGTTTGTTTTGCACATACGCATTGTCCATTATGAGCAATGGGATTATGGCCATGTTATTTCAACTCATGAACCATTGTGTAATCGCAGTGGCTGGACAATTCACGTGTAGTGGGGGGGGGGGTTGAATGTCACACTCAAGGTTGTTTCACTCATATGGTGGCAGTCAGTTTGGATGGTGGAGTACCCGGAAAGAACCACCGCCCCTTGGGCAAATAACTGACAAACTTTCCGACATGGACGCGTGCCGGTGTGATGAATAAGAATTTCCTGGTGATTAGTGTCCTTCTTCATATCCTTTTCTATTGCAAAAAAAATCAACCATAGGGGTCCACGTATCCCGCCAGCAGCACCAGTTATTGTGGATTGCATTCACCATAACTGGTCCTGCTGCTGCGCGGAGCCTGGACCTCCATGGTCGATTTTTTTTTGGTCGATGAAATCCCATATCATTGATTAAGATTACGATTGGAAAGTGGAGATCTCTCTGAGGAGCCAGACATCCCACAAGTCGAGCAGTTCAATAGTTCTCGAGTTATTGTCCCGACAAGATCTAACTACTGAAAATCCAAGACAACTGGAAGTTATCTTGTATTACAGAGGTAACTAAAAAGCAATCCCAACTCTCCTCTCACCGATGTCAAGATGCTCTCCATGTTCGAAGTCAATCAGTCACACCATTCTCGAGTCATTGGTCATGCAAGGAATGTTTAAAGAATCAACTGCTGACAACGCAAGATGGCTGATTGTGGTCATCTTGGATTACACAGGTAACTGAAAGGCATTCCTAACCGTACTCTCACCGATGTCAAACCACTCTCCAAGTTTGAGGTCGATCAGTTCAATCGGTCTTGAGTTATTGTCTGAAAAAGATCCAAGCGCTTGGAATTTAAGATAGCTAACCGTGACCATCTTGGATTACGCAGGTACCAACCCCAGCTGTCCTCTCACTCCAAGTTTAAAGCTGACCAGTTCGATAGATATTGAATTCTTGAGACAAGAAATGTAATGATTCAACTGCTTGCAATGCAATATGTCTGATGACGGCCGTCTTGGATCACACAGGTAATAGAAAAAGCAATCCCGTCTGTCCTCTTGCCGATGTCAATACACTCTTCAAGTTTGAAGTTGATCAGCTCAATTATTCTCTATTTGTTGCCCAGACAAGATCCAAGCTCTTAAAATTCAAGATGGCCAACGGTGGCTGTCTTGGATTATGCAGGTAATTGAAATGCAATCCCAACAGTCCTCTCACCGACGTCAAGCCACTCTCCAAGTTTGAAGTCGAACAAGATGAAACTGCTGAAATTCGAGATGGCCGGCGATCATGTTGACGTACACATGCAACTGAATAGCATGTCAACCATCCTCTCACTGATATCAAGACACTCTCCAAATTTGAAGTCAATTGGTTCACTGGTTCTTGAGTTATCGGTCGGACAAAAAACCTGACAGTACAAGATGGCTGATGGCTGCCATCTTGGATTACACAGGTGAATGAAAAGAAATCTCAACTGTTCTCTCGCCGATGTCAAGGCACTCTCCCATGTTTGAAGTCCATTGGTCCAAACGTTACCGAGTTACTGGTTGTTAGTTGTCAGTTTTGGGTGTACCATTTCTCCACGCTCAACGGCTCGAGTCTCCCGACGGCGTCCCATCTTAACCTCTTGCTAGTTTTTGTCGCGAGAGCTGACAAAGTTTAGTCAAATGGCTAATTAAGTGTTGTGCGTGGGAAACCTCAAGTAGTAGTTCATTTCACAGTCACATATCAATTATAAGTATTCATACCTTCATGTGTGTTGACAAGTGTGCCAACCTGGAAATGGTGTCTCACTTCTTCTCGCTCTCAACTACAGCATACTAAAAGAGTGAGGATGGCACTAGACTGTACGAGCTAACGCAACGGTGAAATCCACACACGATCACATGTTATTAAGTAACATCGTTTGATCCCACATCAGCATCGTTTGAATGCTTTACATCACAATATCGCTACATTTGTGCGATGGTGCATGTACCATAACTGTACAATTTATGTTGTCATTTTTTAACTTTTATATCATCCTACCAATTTCGTACCGTTACATTGCCTTATTGACTTATCGTATGCATCCATCGCATCCATTCCCATGGCATTGTACCACCGACGCATCGTTACACCAAACTATTGTTTTATCGTACTGGTATCGTACCATTGCATACAAGCATCTAATCCGTCATTCATAATTCAGCCCTCGTCCATTAAAGAATATCCGCGTTCATAATCCAAAGACCTATTCAATATCCATATAACAGTATTAGCACGAAATTCAAAAAGACAATCATAGTATACAAAAACATAAGCTAATTTCCTGCAAGAGAGAAGCGGTCAACATTTTTCAATGATGCCGACAAGACAGCATGATGTTCCAAAAATATAAAATGCATATCGCTGATCAGCATTCTTAATACATAATAATCCTTATTAAGTCGTCATCTAGAGAATGATGTATCTCAGTCACGCTTTGATTGTGACTGTTCATATGAGCACCACGAGGATCTTGAAGCACATGGGTTCATACGGCCCCTAGCCCCGGGTTAAGCGGAATTAGACACAAGTTACGAAACGTAACGCCATAGATCTTGCACGCTACGTTCGTATTTTGCTATCAGCATGCGATATTTATCGCCAAATTTGAGAAACATTGAGTGGAGGCGTTTGATGGAATAGTCTTGTTGTATAAGTTTCTGCAACAATGTTTTATGACGTTGATTAAAATCGTCACATCTAACACAGGATCTAGCAAATGCTACTAGGCGAGATATGTATACGCCGTATGCATGTCTCACTCGAATATTACTGTCCTGAAAGGGATAGTTTACGATGTCGAAATTATAATCATCTCATTTGTCATAAAGTCGACGAGAGACAATGCCCGCTTCATTTTTGTAGAGATATAGATCTGTAGTTTCCTTCAAATCCAGTGAAGGTGGATATATATCCTTCACCGCGTCATTTATATAGCGATTATCCACAGCGAGAAGACCGTCTATACAGCGTTTGGTGAATGAGAAGGAATGGGCTTTGAATGGATCGGTTTTTGAAAGCGCCTGGTTACTGTCATATTCATAAGAGAACAGATACAGGTCACCTAACAGGGGTGCACAATTAGTACCCATTGGAATATCTGTATGCTGCTGATATATTGTGTTGCCAAATTTCGCATAAATATTTTTAATCAGAAATTCAAGCAACTCTATAAACAAAGAAACATCCCATGAATGATATCTCTTGTATATAGTAGAGCTAAAGAACGCTTTATGGCTTCCGAAATTAATATATCTAAGATCAGTTTTCTTGAACTTAGATACTATTAATGAACTTAGCCGGTCAATAAGATCCTGATGAGGGATTGTAGTATAGAGAGTCGAGAAATCCCATGTGTCTGTACGGTCTGTGACTTTTAGCATCAAGTTTTTCCGTAAGACATTTTGAGTTTTTTAATATCCACATACATTAAACGCCAGAGTTTTTAGAAATAGTGGCGTAATACCATTCCCAAAATGCGTTTACCTCCTGAGGGGCCCTCGTCAATAGGGTTGAAAGAAGCTTGGTGATGCAGCTTCTAGAACCTATGAATCTAGCTTTGTATGGTGATTTATGCATTTTGGGAGTCCAGTATACTTTTGGTATGTTGATAAGATTGGTTGGAAGAAAAATACCTCTTTCCCTGACAAAAGTTTTGTGATTGTTGAATAAATCTTTCAGAGTAAACGAAGTTTGGGAGTAAGTAGACGTAGTTGATGATGACATTGCATTCGTTTCGCCGTACCATTCCATAACGCTATTGGCATCGCTGTCATATTAGCATACTATGTTGTCAGCGCACCATCCTAATGAAGTAATACCACAGTACTTTCATCTTACTATCGGCGTACCACAGCGCCATTCTGTCCTCATACTATGAGTCCATTTCATGTTTGTTGTGTCACCGCAGCAATACATTGCACTATTTTGTCATAATGTCATCACCGCAATAATGTTTAACGTTAGTAAAAAATAATAATAAAAAGGGAAATATTATCTTGAACAAGAACAGCTTTTAAAGGATGTTTGAATTGGATAATGTGCTATTCAATTATCGAAACAATCAAGACCGTATGAGAGGAACCCTGGGGAAGTGACTTGGCGAAATGCGGTTTATTTTTGCTGTTTGAACATGTTGGCATGCAACTAGTTCGACAAGTTAAATAAAACGACTGGTAACCCCCACCGCCCCTACACTTTTATTAGATATTTTAATTTAGCCGTGTCCCAGAAAACTTTTGAAACGTCATGAGAAAAATGAAATTTTAACTTCTTAGGAAATTTGCGTTTTTACTATGAAAATATGAGCATTTTTCATGGAATTCCTATCAAATCTATATATTAAAGTAATGCTAAACCATTATAATAGACTCTATAAATTCGTAAATTCTGCAAAAATAATCCCGTCGACAACTGCACTTTATCCTTTATTTTGAATGTTGACGAAAACCTCTTGTCGAAATATAAGAAAATGACCAATTACCTGGAACATCTTAAAGCGATAAGACCGGTGCCGTTATGTGTCGTAATGTTCCTTCGGTCACCCTTGGAAAAACTTGAAATAAGCAATTTAGAAATACTGTCAATCTGAAACTCCATACATTTGTTATTCAGGCTCTTGTTAAGCAATATTCATGTAATTATCAATGTTTGGATAAAAACGTGTTCAAAAGCGTTTTAGAACTTTAATAAAGAAGAGGGTATATTAGGGGTCACGTCCAACCGAGCGAGATGGTTTCTGGATTAACGAGTAAAACCGGTAACTATCTCGTCTCGAAGGGTGGCGGTTTATCTCTATCGATTGTGGTCCCGGTTTTCTCTGGAAGCGCGAGTCCATCTCGATCCCCTCGAAATAAGTCGACCTGCTTCGAGAATGTAATTGAGATGCATTCAAATGAAGGTTTAAATCATTCGGTAGGTGTGCTCTATATTATTCTCCATGGCAGTGGTATTAATCTCTGCGAGGACATATGCGCTAAAACACAGATAATGAATTAACGTTCCGTAACTTGTCTTCAATTTCGCTTAACACAGGATAAGGCGCCTTACGACCGCATGTACTTCAAGACCATTATGGTGTTCATTGTTCAAGCATAGTCAAAACGTGACTAAGAATTCATTCTCTAGATAACGACTTTACATCGAAAACCATATGGATTAGGAATACTGATCAGCGATACAGATTTGATATTTTTGGAACATCACGCTGTCTTGCCGGTGTGATGGATAAAATGTCCTGGTGATTAGAGTCCCTTTTCATATCCTTTTCTGTTGACACTTGACCCCAATGTGAAGATCGGACCCGGACACTCGTAGTCACCGGAAATTCTGAGCCTCCAAACCAGCATCATTGAAAACTGTTGACCGCTGTTGTTATATCAATTAGTTCTTTGAATTATGGACGAGGAAATTCTTTACTGGAAGACGGCTGAATATTAAAGGGCGGACTAGATGCTTGTTTGTAACTTGATACAAATATCTATCCAATAGCGGTGATTCCCCATATATGCAGTTCTGCACATTTCGTACCACATCTGCATGAGAGCGTGCTCTTTGTTATTGTTTGAAGTCCGTTCAAAGTAACGGCCAATACACTGGTACTTTTTCACAGATGCTGTACACTTCAGGGGCAGTGAGGTGTACTGTTCAGGGGCCTGCTTTGCGGTTACCAGTCAGTTACCACACAGTACCAACATGTGGAAATTTGGCTGTGTAGAAGGATGACAAGTAAGGCTGGTTCGTTTCTCTCCAACAGAAGAGCCTATTCGATGTGTGGCTGTACCTTTGATGTCCAAGAGTGAAGACAATGAGAGTGTCTCTTAATTCAAACACTTATACCGACATGTGATTTCAAAGGGAACAAAATGAGAGAACTCTGTTTTAAAACCATATGAATGTTAATGTGTCCGTATAGGCGTGCAGTGAAGAGTGTACTAGAGAACTGATACTGGTGAACTGCCTTAACCAGTTTAATGCGTTCTTATGGCTTCGTGGTGAACTGGTTTATAGATATTCATTTTTTCTGTTACTTTGCAGTGAAGGGTGTTCTGTTGTTCAGAGACAATCCAGGCTTGTTAATTCTTCTTTGTTTGTTTTGCACATACGCATTGTCCATTATGAGCAATGGGATTATGGCCATGTTATTTCAACTCATGAACCATTGTGTAATCGCAGTGGCTGGACAATTCACGTATAGTGGGGGGGGGGGTTGAATGTCACACTCAAGGTTGTTTCACTCATATGGTGGCAGTCAGTTTGGATGGTGGAGGGAGCCCGAGTACCCGGAAAGAACCACCGCCCCTTCGGCAAATAACTGCAAACTTCCCGACATTGGCGCGTGCCGGTGTGATGAACAAGAATTTCCTGGTGATTAGTGTCCTTTTTCATATCCTTTTCTATTGCAAAAAAAAATCAACCATATGGGTCCACGTATCCCGCCAGCAGCACCAGTTATTGTGGACTTCATTCACCATAACTGGTTCTGCTGCTGCGCGGGGCCTGGACCTCCATGGTCGATTTTTTTTTGGTCGATGTAATCCCATATCATTGATTAAGAGTACGATTGGAAAGTGGAGATCTATCTGAGGAGACAGACATCCCACAAGTCGAGCAGTTCAATAGTTCTCGAGTTATTGTCCCGACAAGATCTAACTACGGAAAATCCAAGACAACTGGAAGTTATCGTGTATTACAGACGTAAGTGAAAAGCAATCCCGACTCTCCTCTTACCGATGTCAAGACGCTCTCCATGTTCGAAGACAATCAGTCCCACCATTCTTGAGTCATTGGTCATGCAAAGAATGTTTAAGGAATCAACTGCTGACAACGCAAGATGGCTGATCGTGGTCATCTTGGATTACACAGGTAACTGGAAGGCGTACTATCACTGATGTCAAACCACTCTTCAAGTTTGAGGTCGATCAGTTCAATCGGTCTTGAGTTATTGCCTGAAAAAGATCCAAGCGCTTGGAATTCAAGATAGCTAACCGTGGCCATCTTGGATTACGCAGGTACCTGAAAAGCAATCCCAGGTGTCCTCTCACTGAATGATGTCAGTTGACTCTCCAAGTTTAGAGTTGATCAGTTCGATAGATTTTGAATTATTGAGACAAGAAATGTGTAACGATGCAACTGCTGACAAAGCAAGATGTCTGATGGATCTTGGATCACGCAGGTAACAGAAAAAGCAATCCGGCCTGTCCACTGTCACTCTCCAAGTTTGAAGTTGATCAGTTCAATTATTCTCCATTTATTGCCAGACAAGATCCAAGCACTTAAAATCGAAGATGGCTGTCTTGGATTATGCAGGTAATTGCAATGCAATCCCATCGACGTCAAGCCGCTCTCCAATTTGAAGTCGATTTGTTCAAACGTTCTCGAGTTAATGACCGGAAAAGATGAAACTACTGAAATCCAAAATGGCTGGCGGTCATCTTGAAGTACACAGGCAGCCGAAAAGCATGCCAACCATCCTCTCACTGATATCAAGACACTCTCCAAATTTGAAGTCAATTGGTTCAATGGTTCTTGAGTTATTGGTTGGACAAAAAACGTGTAAAGATCTGACAATGCAAGGTGGCTGATGGCTGCCATCTTGGATTACACAGGTAAATGAAAAGAAATTCCAAGTGTTCTCTCACCGATGTCAAGGCACTCTCCAAGTTTGAAGTCAATTGGTCCAAACGTTGCCGAGTTACCGGTTGGACAAGGAATGTTTGCAGATCCAAATGCTGACAATCCAAGATGGTTGATGACGGCCATCTTGGATTACACAGATAAAGGAAAAGTAGTTCCAACCGTCCTGTCACCAATGTCAAGACAGTCTCCAAGTTTGAAATCGATCGGTTGAAATTTCTCGAGTTATTGGTGGGACAAGAAATATGCAAAGACACAACTGATGAAATCCAATATGGCTAATGGTGGCCATCGTGGATTACACAGGTAACTGAATAGCAATCCCAACCGTCCTCTTACCGATGTCAAGAAACTATCCAAGTTTGAAGTCGATCGGTTCGACAGTTCTCAACTTATTGTTCGGACGAGAAATGTGTAAAGAAACAACTGCTGAAATCCAAGACAGCTGATTCCGGCGATCTTGAATTACGCAGGTAATTGAAAAGCAATCCAATGTCAAGACAGTCCCCAAGTTTGAAATCGATCGGTTGAATAGTTCTCCAGTTATTGATGGGACAAGAAATATGCAAAGATAAAACTGATGAAATCCAATATAGCTAATGGTGGCCATCGTGGATTACACAGGTTACTGAATAGCAATCCCAACCGTCCTCTCACCGATGTCAAGAAACTATCCAAGTCTGAAGTCGATCGGTTCGACAGTTCTCAAGTTATTGTTCGGACGAGAAATGTGTAAAGAAACAACTGCTGAAATCCAAGACGGCTGATTCCGGCGATCTTGAATTACGCAGGTAATTGAAAAGCAATCCCAACCGTCCCCTTATCGATGTCAAGACACTTCGCAAGTTTGAAGTCGATCGGATCAACGGTTCCTGAGTTGTTAATCGGACAAGAAATGTGTTACGGAATTACAGAACTACGGAATAACGGAACTACGGTCGACCGGTGTTTCTAATTCCCCCCTCCCCCACCCACTAATGTGGCGGAGTACATTAAGGACGGATACTTCTCCCCAAGGTGGAGAAAAGTGCCCTAGCCGGGTTAGAAGATAGAGACCGGAAACTCTTAGCCACCGGGTATTCTTAACCTCCGCACCGGTTCAGTGGTGCTAGGCTTGCGATCATCAGCGAAACCGCTTAGACCACTCGGCCACCGAGGTCGTCCCCACGTATAATTATATCATAGTATATAAATCCCTTAACTTGGACACTGTATACAGTAATTTACATATCACACTGAGTAAGATATCTGGTGATAGACAACGAGCAGTGGGGAGGTATACCCTTCCTATCATGCCGAGCATCTGGATAGTTTTAGTATCTCGTGATTATTAAGTCAGATTATATCTTTGTCCTAATTTCTGGTTGAACAATTCCGACAATGGGGTAATCATGAGTCTGAGAATGTGTCCAGAGAGAATATCCGGAATTTAAAATGGATTTGCTATGTTCTTAATCTCTAATTTCGTGGTACTTAAGGAAATGAATGGAATAATGTTCAGCATCGTCTGGTGAATTTCCACTGTGACAGCCAGTAATATCAATCATGTCAAGTTGAGACAAGCCGGAGATTACTTGGCTGCACCTATGTCTTATTTGTATTATTCTATTAATATTTCAGGGCTCACTTCTCGAACACTAGCTCTATTAATTGTTGCAAATTCAGTTTTGTTCCACGGCTCCATGGTTGCAGGCATACAATATTTGAGGTTATAAGGTTCAACTAATGGAATACTCAAATCACAAATATATTCGGGAACTGTTGTAAAGTTTATACATTATTTTCATTTTCATGACATCCCTTCTGACTTTAAATGTTTCCTAACCTTTAATAAAATATATACTCTCTTCAAGCCAACATTGGTAGTCCCGTGACAATTTGCTCGGTGGATAACTGGGCTTTTCTACATTTTTTTTCGCACCCCGTAATAGTACAACCCTCCGACACCAGTGAGAGACAAACTCAGTGATTGGTCTCACAAACTTCCGATAAATATGATAGGGATTTCTGGCCAGTTTCATTTTGCATTTTTGCATCATTCCAATTTTCTCGGTGATGAGTTAATGGTATGGACAGTATCGGTTTCTCATTTACAATCGCCTTGGAAAATGACACCCACGGTTCGATGTTGTTCCGTTAAAAAAGGCTCTTCGGATGATTTAACAAGTTTCTATTAGCGAATAGTCGTGAATTTGTTTGAGGCCTTTGAACTACAATTGCGGCTGCTTGATATTTTACGTATAAAATAACATAGTATACAATTCCCTTAGCTTGGACATGGTATACGGCAATTTACATATTACCCTGAATAAGGTATCTGGTAAGCGAAAATAAGGAGTGTGGGTGGCATATTATACCATTCTTTATATGCCGAGCATATGGAGAGTTTTAGTTCCCCTTGATTAGTAAGTCAGATTATATCTCTGTATTATTGTAAGCTTGACAAATTCTGACATTGGTATTATGAAGAGTCTGAGAATGTTTCCAGACAGGATATACTCGAACGAAAATGGATTTGCTCTGATCTTAAACTTAAATCTCAAATTAAAGCAATGAATGGAATAATGTTTGGCATCGTCTGAGGAATCTCCACTGTCAAAGCCAATACTATAAATCCTGTCAAGTCGAGACAAGCCGGAGTTTACTTGGCTACAGCTATGTTGTATTTGTACTATACTATTAATATTTCAGATCTTCCTTGTCGAACACTAGCTCTATTTCTTGTTGCAAATTCTGTGTTGTTCCACATCTACA
>JAVTVY010001894.1:0-34482 GCA_036873755.1 Hanleya hanleyi | reverse complement strand
ATTACAGGCCTTAAGGCCGTGATATGCATATGAAGTATTCTGGGGCATGGTCAGTACTTCCCAATTTTCCCTTCGTCTACTACTCGCCGATTTTTGATTTTTTTTTTTTTATTATTATTATTATTATTATTATTATTTATTTATTATTTTTTATCCAACCCAAAGATAATATATGCCACCCTACGCTACGTAACTGTTGCCAAAACCATATAAGGGGGTTCCCGGTAAATTTGAACAAATGATGACGTGATGACCGAAATATCAACAACGCAGTTTCCACCGAGGCCGTGTCTTGGCCAAAACCGATAATGTCGGTGTGAATTTCAATGGATGTAGGCGAAATAAACGTAAGCTATACTTCTATCACACACAAACTCATGTTGGCCGCTCTCAAATTTTCGTACAGGCCTTATTGCGAGAACTTGTGCGAGACGTGTGCACGAAAACTACGTGCGAAATCAGGCCTATTTTCTCATCGCATGGGCGGAAACAACTGCCGATATTCTATTCTGTGAAAGCTGGATGTGATGAAAACGCACTGAGTCACACGTGCACTCGCAACAATTCGCACCAGTGTAATGAAATGTGTTAATTTTTTAGGCGCTCATTTTCTACGACCTATACAGCCAACGTGGTTTATTAATATGCACACACATATCTTTTTCTTATAGTTCATTGGCTGAACACCCTCTGTTTTACCACACCCATCCCACGTGGGTGTATGGGAGGGAGAAATTGATCTACCGTCACACCCCAGAAACAGAAAACCGCTGGAGTGTCGACACCATAACACCAGGCAGAGCCAGGAAACATGTGTGTGTGTGCCGTTGGCCGAAATCATTAGCTTGATAGTTTAGTGCGTTCATTTCATTCATGTGGTAAACTGAAGACGGGATTTATACCGATGGAAATATCTGTGAATTTCGAAAAAATCCGCGACAAGCCAAGAAACAGAAAACCGCTGGGATGTCGACACCAAACCAGGGAGCATGTGTGTGCCGCTGACCAAAATCATTAGCTTCATAGTTTAGTGCGTTCATTTCATCCATGTGGTATACTGAACACCGGATTTACCGATGGAAATATCTGTGAATTTCGAAAAAATATATATGGAATGAGATTCGTGGTGATACCCATATTTTTTTAGGATACAATGCATCGTGATGAAGGCTTCATGGTGTGTTATACCCACCTAGGAAAAAAAAACAGCCCCCAGATATGCATCAAACGCCCGAGAGTATGGAATATAGGTATACATCTGGACTAAACTCTTTTATCAGGTAAGCTAGACTTTAGTACTATACTTGCGTTGAAACCCATGCAGACAACCTATTCAAATTTCAATGCATTGGCAACATAGCGTCGCACGAAATATACGCGCCCCTGTTGACCAGGATTTTTTTATACTCCCACAACAACAGACAATTTGAAGACAATTTTCTAGCGGGGTGTTTTCTTGAACATAATTGCTGTAATATACTGTTCTTTTTGTGGACGCTAAATATAGGGGAGAAAATGGCAACATTGTGACCAAACCATAACAGTTGACAGCTGTAAAAATAGATACCGTGGCATAAAATGAGAGAGAGAGAGAACATTTCAATCTGCCAATTTTCGAGATGAAAATTTTTTCTTGACGAAATAGAAATGAACGCGAATCTATATTCTACAAAACATTTTTCTTGACGAAATAGAAATGAACGCGAATCTATATTCTACAAAACACTAGAAAATATTAGCGTAGGTGAATTTTTTTAGACTCATTTTAGACTGTTTTGTGCTTTCATCGAAAGTGAAAACACATCTCGAAAAGTGTGTAGCAGTGTCGATATAAATCTTCAACCTAGATGTAAAAAATAGATACCGTGGCATAAATTAGAGAGAGCATTTCAGTACACCTCAAAAAATGAAACCTGGACGGGTATCCTTCATCTCGAGGGGTCGCAAGTTCGATTCTTGCTTTCATTATGTGAGTATGTGTTGGACATGTGATCTTTAAATTTTATTATCACCAGACTAGCTTGAATGTTTTATGAACGCTAAATGTAGGGAGGGGGGGAAATGGCAACATTGTGGCCTAACCATAACAGTTGACAGCTGGAAAAGATGTAAAAATAGATACAAATTAGATAGAGCAGCTCAATACACCTAAACGGTATAGTTCAACCCCACCCCCTACCCTAAGCTTCACTTGGATACCTCACTCGACCCCATCGCACCATTTTATCTAGGGACTACTTTTTCTCCGCGGAAGGTTTTTCCCGCGACCGAATCACCGCCAGACATGACCGCGGATGAATACATCTTTCACAGCCGCCATCTTAAACCCACCACCCATCATCCACCACACTTGCACTCACTCACACCGGCCGCCATCTTAAACCCACCACCCACCATCCACCACACTTGCACTCACTCACACCGGCCGCCATCTTAAACCCACCACCCACCCATCCACCACACTTGCACTCACTCACACCGGCCGCCATCTTAAACCCACCACCCATCCACCACACTTGCACTCACTCACACCGGCCGCCATCTTAAACCCACCACCCACCATCCACCACACTTGCACTCACTCACACCGGCCGCCATCTTAAACCCACCACCCACCATCCACCACACTTGCACTCACTCACACCGGCCGCCATCTTAAACCCACCACCCACCATCCACCACACCCCATGTGACACAATACGCGCTTCTGATTGGCTACCTCCACGTGACCTCCACAAAATATGCAAATTTCTGAGGTCAATAGGCCTCATTTTGCTCTTTGTATACTACTAAGCACCTACTTAACCGTCAATAACAAACAATACTCTTCTCAATAGGCCACATACAGACATAGCGATAGAAATTAGATGTGAACGAACCGCCTGAACGATGATGTTGAAAACTAGGGTCTCCATAGGTCTTCGATTTCCAAATCGGGACTGGAGTTGGATCAATTCACCATATTTGAAGGTTGTATTTTGCTTCACCATTCTCAAAAAATAAAAAAGTGGCGCGGTGTGTGGCGCGCCACCTGTCTTGTGAAAACTTTCGGCTCCGGTCAATTTAACCTTTACACCATGTCAATGGTTAAAGGTCATTTCCGGTCACGTGACAGTAAACATGGATGTATGATGAGGACCCGGATGTAAAACCACAGTACCCAGATGGAAGACGGAGGAACGACGGGGAAAAATCCACTGGGAAACCCGGATGTTGACAAGGTCCAGAATGTAAAATCCACTGCCCGCACATACACACACACACGCGCGCGCGCAACGCGGCTCAGTCGTACACCAGTACATCTCGGTCCTCGACTTGGAGGTAGTTGAACTCTGTCGACCACCAAGATGTTCACTTGTACTACGTGCTCGAAATCATTGACTCGTCTGAACGACTTGCGCCGCCATGAGGCTACCAAGCACGAAGGAACCGCCCGGTATAGCTGTTCATGGGCCACCCAAGCATTTATGCGAGGAATGTTGTCGGCTTTTCAAACTGACCAGTCAGTTGCTGAGACACCAGCGCACACGACACCCTGTTCCGCAGTCACGTTTGCAGGTAGAGGAGCCCGTAGACACCAGTATTGAGACAGCGGGAACTCCCACCCATCGCACGAGGGCCGATGATGCTGATGTCGCCCTAATTCAACAGTCAAATTCCGACGACAAGACCTTGGGCCAGATTTTGTACGACGTGAAGAACAAAGTACACTTCGCGGACGAACCCATAAATGTTCCTAGCGATCTGTTACACGAAGACCATCCAGTGAGTGACATCGGCGCCATTGGTCCATGATCCGACACTGTTTCCACCGTCATCGCCCTATTCAAGATATCTACAATTTCCGACTGACCGATCTCGTCCGTTACGCAGCTACGTGGGAGCCATCTTCAATGACCAAGCTACAGCCTTCAAATTAAATATCGCTTTCGGGTTCATCTTACGCCATGAGATGACGGGTCAACTGCGCTATTTCTGTTCCAGTGCCAACAACCCCGTGTACGACCATCCTTTCACCATCACCAATCGTGCGTCACTGGAGACGATGCTGGAGGAACTGGACACCGTGGATCCCTTGGAATGGACACAACGTCAACGCCCCAACACCAAGTGGACAGTGGAGAGGGTGACCAATGTTACGTACTTCGTGGCTAAACTGATCAACCCCCTCGGCTGAATGCGTCACCCGTGCACTGATGAATACCATAACATGCCGTATATATACTCTCTATGTCTACATGCTGATTGTTGAATTGAGCTCAGTAAACACTTGTACCTAATGTGACGGTGCGTTAAATAATAAAACATGGTGTTTGATATTTCAATTTGTTTTTCTGTGAACATACTAAACATACACAGAGCGGCTCCCCCAGCATGGGTATGATGTAACATTGGGGATAATAAACTGTATGAACATTGCTGAACTTGTTGTTATTCACGACAACCGCTATCCGATTATATAATACAGAAAATATATTGTATAATACAGGAAATATATGATACAATAGAGGAGAGATATGGTATAATATAGCACAGATTTGGTATAATACAGGACAGATACTGTATATTATTAAATAACTATCTATGATATGAACACAATACAAGAAAATCGGCCTGCTTCATATGGCCACCAAATCGGGCCAATATGAGGAAGGCGGGCCAATACGGCAAAGCTAGTCCAATACGGGAAAACAGGGCCAATATGGCCCGGGCCAATATGACTTTCAACATGGCGATGTTGAGGCTGAATGATCCTCGATTCGTTATCTTCTCCGAATGATGTCACTGTATTCTCATACTATGAACGGATATTCAGTACCTACTGTGATAATTTTCGATAGATCTATACGAATCGGTACACACACCTTGAAATCAGATGTTGTGAGTCATACTGAAATAGACTAGAGTGACGCGAGCGTGACATCGGCTCGCCAAGCACATCGCAGACGACAAAACAGTGATCCAACACTTACAACAGTGCACCGATGAACGAAGCTATGACTACAGTGATATTTTATGACAGGAGATGATGCCATATTTGCAGCTAGAAGAGCTAATCACGTGTAGATGGATACGATAGAAATTAGATGTGAACGAACCGCCTGAACGATGATGTTGAAAACTAGGGTCTCCATAGGTCTTCGATTTCCAAATCGGGACTGGAGTTGGATCAATTTACCATATTTCAAGGTTGTATTTTGCTTCACCATTCTCAAAAAATAAAAAGGTGGCGCGGTGTGTGGCGCGCCGCCTGTCTTGTGAAAACTTTCGGCTCCGGTCAATTTAACCTTTACATCATGTCAATGGCTAAAGGTCATTTCCGGTCACGTGACAGTAAACATGGATGCATGATGAGGACCCGGATGTAAAACCACAGTACCCAGATGGAAGACGGAGGATCGACGGGAAAAAACCCACTGGGAAACCCGGATGTTGACAAGGTCCCGAATGTAAAATCCACTGCCCGCACATACACACACACACGCGCGCGCAATGCGGCTCAGTCGTACACCAGTACATCTCGGTCCTCGACTTGGAGGTAGTTGGACTCTGTCGACCACCAAGATGTTCACTTGTACTACGTGCTCGAAATCATTGACTCGTCTGAACGACTTGCGCTGCCATGAGGCTACCAAGCACGAAGGAACCGCCCGATATAGCTGTACGATATGTACACTGTCGTTTCAGCGCCCGGATCATTTACAGCACCATGAACGTTCAATTCATGGGCCACCCAAGCATTTATGCGAGGAATGTTGTCGGTTGGGGATAATAACTCAAAATGTCTTACGGAAGAGCTTGATGCTAAAGGTCACATACCGTACAGACATGTATCCACATGGGATTTCTCGACTCTCTATACTACAATCCCTCATCAGGACCTTATTGACCGTCTAAGTTCATTAATAGTATCTGTGTTCAAGAAAACTGATCGTAGATATATTAATGTCGGAAGCCATAAAGCATTCTTTAGCTCGACTACATACAAGAGATATCATTCATGGGATGTTTCTTTGTTTATAGAGTTGCTTGAATTTCTCATTAAAAATATTTATGTGAAATTTGGCAACACAATATATCAGCAGGATATAGGTATTCCAATGGGTACTAATTGTGCACCCTTGTTGGCCGACCTGTATCTGTTCTCTTATGAATATGACTATATGCAGGCGCTTTCAAAAACCGATCCATTCAAAGCCCGTTCCTTCTCATTCACCAAACGCTATATAGACGATCTTCTCGCTGTGGATAATCGCTATATAAATGACGCAGTGAAGGATATATATCCACCTTCACTGGATTTGAAGGAAACTACAGATAGCCCTACAGGCACATCGTATTTAGATCTATATCTCTATAAAAATGAAGCGGGCATTCTCTCTCGTCGACTTTATGACAAAAGAGATGATTACAATTTCGACATCGTAAACCATCCCTTTCTGGATAGTAATATTCCAGTGGGACCTGCATATGGCGTATACATATCTCGCTTAGTAGCATTTCCTAGATCCTGTGTTAAATGTGACGATTTTAATCAACGTCACAAAACATTGTTGCAGAAACTTATAAAACAGGGCTATTCCACCAAGCGCCTCCACTCAAAGTTTCTCAAATTTGGCGATACATATCACATGCTGATAAAAAAATACGAACGTAGCTTGCAAGATCTATGGCGCTACGTTTCGTAACTTGTGTCTAATTCCGCTTAACCCGGGGCTAGGGGCCGCATGAACCATGTACTTCAAGATCCTCATGGTACTCATATGAACAGACACAATCAAAGCGTGACTGAGATACATCATTCTTTAGATGACGACTTTACAACGAATATTATGGATTAGAATACTGATCAGCGATACGGATTTGATATTTTTGGAACATCATGATGTTTTGCCGGCATCATTGAAAACTGTTGACCGCTTCTCTCTTGCAGGAAACAAGCTATGTTTATGTATACTATGATTGTCTTTTTGAATTTGGTGCTAATACTGTTATGTGGAAAATGGAATAGGTCTTTGGATTATGGACGCGGATATTCTCTAATGGACGACGGCTGGATTATGAATGACGGACTAGACGCTTGTAATTTCAAACTGACCAGTCAGTTGCTGAGACACCAACGCACACGACACCCTGTTCCGCAGTCACGTTTGCAGGTAGATGAGCCCGTAGACACCAGTATTGAGACAGCGGGAACTCCCACCCATCGCGCGAGGGCCGATGATGATGATGTCGCCCTAATTCAACAGTCAAATTCCGACGACAAGACCTTGGGCCAGATTTTGTACGACGTGAAGAACAAAGTACACTTCGCGGACGAACCCATAAATGTTCCTAGCGATTTGTTACACGAAGACCATCCAGTGAGTGACATCGGCGCCATTGGTCCATGATCCGGCACTGTTTCCACCGTCATCGCCCTATTCAAGATATCTACAATTTCCGACTGACCGATCTCGTCCGTTACGCAGCTACGTGGGAGCCATCTTCAATGACCAAGCTACAGCCTTCAAATTGAATATCGCTTTCGGGTTCATCTTACGCCATGAGATGACGGATCAACTGCGCTATTTCTATTCCAGTGCCAACAACCCAGTGTACGACCATCCTTTCACCATCACCAATCGTGCGTCACTGGAGACGATGCTGGATGAACTGGACACCGTGGATCCCTTGGAATGGACACAACTTCAACGCCCCAACACCAAGTGGACAGTGGAGAGGGTCACCAATGTTACGTACTTCGTGGCTAAACTGATCAACCCCCTCGGCTGAATGCGTTACCCGTGCACTGATGAATACCATAACATGCCGTATATATACTCTCTATGTCTACATGCTGATTGTTGAATTGAGCTCAGTAAACACTTGTACCTAATGTGACGGTGCGTTAAATAATAAAACATGGTGTTTGATATTTCAATTTGTTTTTCTGTGAACATACTAAACATACACAGAGCGGCTCCCCCAGCCTGGGTATTATGTAACATTGGGGATAATAAACTGTATGAACATTGCTGAACTTGTTGTTATTCACGACAACCGCTATCCGATTATATAATACAGAACATATATTGTATAATATAGGAAATATATGATACAATAGAGGAAAGATATGGTATAATATAGGACAGATTTAGTATAATACAGGACAGATACTGTATATTATTAAATAACTATCTATGATATGAACACAATACAAGGAAATCGGCCTGCTTCATATGGCCACCAATTCGGGCCAATATGAGGAAGGCGGGCCAATACGGCAAAGCTAGTCCAATACGGGAAAACAGGGCCAATATGGCCCGGGCCAATATGACTTTCAACATGGCGATGTTGAGGCTGAATGATCCTCGATTCGTTATCTTCTCCAAATGATGTCACTGTATTCTCATACTTTGAACGGATATTCAGTATCTACTGTGATAATTTTCGATAGATCTATACGAATCGGTACACACACCTTGAAATCAGATGTTGTGAGTCATACTGAAATAGACTAGAGTGACGCGAGCGTGACATCGACTCGCCAAGCACATCGCAGACGAGAAAACAGTGATCCAACACTTACAACAGTGCACCGATGAACGAAGCTATGACTACAGTGATATTTTATGACAGAAGATGATGCCATATTTGCAGCTAGAAGAGCTAATCACGTGTAGATGGATACGATAGAAATTAGATGTGAACGAACCGCCTGAACTATGATGTTGAAAACTAGGGTCTCCATAGGTCTTCGATTTCCAAATCGGGACTGGAGTTGGATCAATTCATCATATTTCAAGGTTGTATTTTGCTTCACCAATCTCAAAAAATAAAAAAGTGGCGCGGTGTGTGGCGCGTCACCTGTCTTGTGAAAACTTTCGGCTCCGGTCAATTTAACCTTTACATCATGTCAATGGTTAAAGGCCATTTCCGGTCACGTGACAGTAAACATGGATGTATGATGAGGACCCGGATGTAAAACCACAGTACCCAGATGGAAGACGGAGGAACGACGGAAAAAACCCACTGGGAAACCCGGATGTTGACAAGGTTCAGAATGTATAATCCACTGCCCGCACATACACACACACACGCGCGCGCGCAATGCGGCTCAGTCGTACACCAGTACATCTCGGTCCCCGACTTGGAGGTAGTTGAACTCTGTCGACCACCAAGATGTTCACTTGTACTACGTGCTCGAAATCATTGACTCGTCTGAACGACTTGCGCCGCCATGAGGCTACCAAGCACGAAGGAACCGCCCGGTATAGCTGTTCATGGGCCACCCAAGCATTTATGCGAGGAATGTTGTCGGCTTTTCAAACTGACCAGTCAGTTGCTGAGACACCAGCGCACACGACACCCTGTTCCGCAGTCACGTTTGCAGGTAGAGGAGCCCGTAGACACCAGTATTGAGACAGCGGGAACTCCCACCCATCGCACGAGGGCCGATGATGCTGATGTCGCCCTAATTCAACAGTCAAATTCCGACGACAAGACCTTGGGTCAGATTTTGTACGACGTGAAGAACAAAGTACACTTCGCGGACGAACCCATAAATGTTCCTAGCGATCTGTTACACGAAGACCATCCAGTGAGTGACATCGGCGCCATTGGTCCATGATCCGACACTGTTTCCACCGTCATCGCCCTATTCAAGATATCTACAATTTCCGACTGACCGATCTCGTCCGTTACGCAGCTACGTGGGAGCCATCTTCAATGACCAAGCTACAGCCTTCAAATTAAATATCGCTTTCGGGTTCATCTTACGCCATGAGATGACGGGTCAACTGCGCTATTTCTGTTCCAGTGCCAACAACCCCGTGTACGACCATCCTTTCACCATCACCAATCGTGCGTCACTGGAGACGATGCTGGAGGAACTGGACACCGTGGATCCCTTGGAATGGACACAACGTCAACGCCCCAACACCAAGTGGACAGTGGAGAGGGTGACCAATGTTACGTACTTCGTGGCTAAACTGATCAACCCCCTCGGCTGAATGCGTCACCCGTGCACTGATGAATACCATAACATGCCGTATATATACTCTCTATGTCTACATGCTGATTGTTGAATTGAGCTCAGTAAACACTTGTACCTAATGTGACGGTACGTTAAATAATAAAACATGGTGTTTGATATTTCAATTTGTTTTTCTGTGAACATACTAAACATACACAGAGCGGCTCCCCCAGCATGGGTATGATGTAACATTGGGGATAATAAACTGTATGAACATTGCTGAACTTGTTGTTATTCACGACAACCGCTATCCGATTATATAATACAGAAAATATATTGTATAATACAGGAAATATATGATACAATAGAGGAGAGATATGGTATAATATAGCACAGATTTGGTATAATACAGGACAGATACTGTATATTATTAAATAACTATCTATGATATGAACACAATACAAGAAAATCGGCCTGCTTCATATGGCCACCAAATCGGGCCAATATGAGGAAGGCGGGCCAATACGGCAAAGCTAGTCCAATACGGGAAAACAGGGCCAATATGGCCCGGGCCAATATGACTTTCAACATGGCGATGTTGAGGCTGAATGATCCTCGATTCGTTATCTTCTCCGAATGATGTCACTGTATTCTCATACTTTGAACGGATATTCAGTACCTACTGTGATAATTTTCGATAGATCTATACGAATCGGTACACACACCTTGAAATCAGATGTTGTGAGTCATACTGAAATAGACTAGAGTGACGCGAGCGTGACATCGGCTCGCCAAGCACATCGCAGACGAGAAAACAGTGATCCAACACTTACAACAGTGCACCGATGAACGAAGCTATGACTACAGTGATATTTTATGACAGGAGATGATGCCATTTTTGCAGCTAGAAGAGCTAATCACAAGTAGATGGATACGATAGAAATTAGATGTGAACGAACCGCCTGAACGATGATGTTGAAAACTAGGGTCTCCATAGGTCTTCGATTTCCAAATCGGGACTGGAGTTGGATCAATTCACCATATTTCAAGGTTGTATTTTGCTTCACCATTCTCAAAAAATAAAAAGGTGGCGCGGTGTGTGGCGCGCCACCTGTCTTGTGAAAACTTTCGGCTCCGGTCAATTTAACCTTTACATCATGTCAATGGTTAAAGGTCATTTCCGGTCACGTGACAGTAAACATGGATGCATGATGAGGACCCGGATGTAAAACCACAGTACCCAGATGGAAGACGGAGGAACGACGGGAAAAAACCCACTGGGAAACCCGGATGTTGACAAGGTCCCGAATGTAAAATCCACTGCCCGCACATACACACACACACGCGCGCGCAATGCGGCTCAGTCGTACACCAGTACATCTCGGTCCTCGACTTGGAGGTAGTTGGACTCTGTCGACCACCAAGATGTTCACTTGTACTACGTGCTCGAAATCATTGACTCGTCTGAACGACTTGCGCTGCCATGAGGCTACCAAGCACGAAGGAACCGCCCGATATAGCTGTACGATATGTACACTGTCGTTTCAGCGCCCGGATCATTTACAGCACCATGAACGTTCAATTCATGGGCCACCCAAGTATTTATGCGAGGAATGTTGTCGGTTGGGGATAATAACTCAAAATGTCTTACGGAAGAGCTTGATGCTAAAGGTCACATACCGTACAGACATGTATCCACATGGGATTTCTCGACTCTCTATACTACAATCCCTCATCAGGACCTTATTGACCGTCTAAGTTCATTAATAGTATCTGTGTTCAAGAAAACTGATCGTAGATATATTAATGTCGGAAGCCATAAAGCATTCTTTAGCTCGACTACATACAAGAGATATCATTCATGGGATGTTTCTTTGTTTATAGAGTTGCTTGAATTTCTCATTAAAAATATTTATGTGAAATTTGGCAACACAATATATCAGCAGGATATAGGTATTCCAATGGGTACTAATTGTGCACCCCTGTTGGCCGACCTGTATCTGTTCTCTTATGAATATGACTATATGCAGGCGCTTTCAAAAACCGATCCATTCAAAGCCCGTTCCTTCTCATTCACCAAACGCTATATAGACGATCTTCTCGCTGTGGATAATCGCTATATAAATGACGCAGTGAAGGATATATATCCACCTTCACTGGATTTGAAGGAAACTACAGATAGCCCCTACAGGCACATCTTATTTAGACCTCTATCTCTGTAAAAATGAAGCGGGCATTCTCTCTCGTCGACTTTATGACAAAAGAGATGATTACAATTTCGACATCGTAAACTATCCCTTTCTGGATAGTAATATTCCAGTGGGACCTGCATATGGCGTATACATATCTCGCTTAGTAGCATTTGCTAGATCCTGTGTTAAATGTGATGATTTTAATCAACGTCACAAAACATTGCCGCAGAAACTTATAAAACAGGGCTATTCCACCAAGCGCCTCCACTCAAAGTTTCTCAAATTTGGCGATACATATCGCATGCTGATAGCAAAATACGAACGTAGCTTGCAAGATCTATGGCGCTACGTTTCGTAACTTGTGTCTAATTCCGCTTAACCCGGGGCTAGGGGCCGTATGAACCCATGTACTTCAAGATCCTCATGGTACTCATATGAACAGTCACAATCAAAGCGTGACTGAGATACATCATTCTTTAGATGACGACTTTACAACGAATATTATGGATTAAGAATACTGATCAGCGATACGGATTTGATATTTTTGGAACATCATGATGTCTTGCCGGCATCATTGAAAACTGTTGACCGCTTCTCTCTTGCAGGAAACAAGCCTATGTTTATGTATACTATGATTGTCTTTTTGAATTTGGTGCTAATACTGTTATGTGGAAAATGGAATAGGTCTTTGGATTATGGACGCGGATATTCTCTAATGGACGACGGCTGGATTATGAATGACGGACTAGACGCTTGTAATTTCAAACTGACCAGTCAGTTGCTGAGACACCAACGCACACGACACCCTGTTCCGCAGTCACGTTTGCAGGTAGATGAGCCCGTAGACACCAGTATTGAGACAGCGGGAACTCCCACCCATCGCGCGAGGGCCGATGATGATGATGTCGCCCTAATTCAACAGTCAAATTCCGACGACAAGACCTTGGGCCAGATTTTGTACGGCGTGAAGAACAAAGTACACTTCGCGGACGAACCCATAAATGTTCCTAGCGATCTGTTACACGAAGACCATCCAGTGAGTGACATCGGCGCCATTGGTCCATGATCCGGCACTGTTTCCACCGTCATCGCCCTATTCAAGATATCTACAATTTCCGACTGACCGATCTCGTCCGTTACGCAGCTACGTGGGAGCCATCTTCAATGACCAAGCTACAGCCTTCAAATTGAATATCGCTTTCGGGTTCATCTTACGCCATGAGATGACGGATCAACTGCGCTATTTCTATTCCAGTGCCAACAACCCAGTGTACGACCATCCTTTCACCATCACCAATCGTGCGTCACTGGAGACGATGCTGGATGAACTGGACACCGTGTATCCCTTGGAATGGACACAACTTCAACGCCCCAACACCAAGTGGACAGTGGAGAGGGTCACCAATGTTACGTACTTCGTGGCTAAACTGATCAACCCCCTCGGCTGAATGCGTCACCCGTGCACTGATGAATACCATAACATGCCGTATATATACTCTCTATGTCTACATGCTGATTGTTGAATTGAGCTCAGTAAACACTTGTACCTAATGTGACGGTGCGTTAAATAATAAAACATGGTGTTTGATATTTCAATTTGTTTTTCTGTGAACATACTAAACATACACAGAGCGGCTCCCCCAGCCTGGGTATTATGTAACATTGGGGATAATAAACTGTATGAACATTGCTGAACTTGCTGTTATTCACGACAACCGCTATCCGATTATATAATACAGAACATATATTGTATAATATAGGAAATATATGATACAATAGAGGAAAGATATGGTATAATATAGCACAGATTTGGTATAATACAGGACAGATACTGTATATTATTAAATAACTATCTATGATATGAACACAATACAAGGAAATCGGCCTGCTTCATATGGCCACCAATTCGGGCCAATATGAGGAAGGCGGGCCAATACGGCAAAGCTAGTCCAATACGGGAAAACAGGGCCAATATGGCCCGGGCCAATATGACTTTCAACATGGCGATGTTGAGGCTGAATGATCCTCGATTCGTTATCTTCTCCAAATGATGTCACTGTATTCTCATACTTTGAACGGATATTCAGTATCTACTGTGATAATTTTCGATAGATCTATACGAATCGGTACACACACCTTGAAATCAGATGTTGTGAGTCATACTGAAATAGACTAGAGTGACGCGAGCGTGACATCGGCTCGCCAAGCACATCGCAGACGAGGAAACACTGATCCAACACTTACAACAGTGCACCGATGAACGAAGCTATGACTACAGTGATATTTTATGACAGGAGATGATGCCATATTTGCAGCTAGAAGAGCTAATCACGTGTAGATGGATACGATAGAAATTAGATGTGAACGAACCGCCTGAACTATGATGTTGAAAACTAGGGTCTCCATAGGTCTTCGATTTCCAAATCGAGACTGGAGTTGGATCAATTCATCATATTTCAAGGTTGTATTTTGCTTCACCATTCTCAAAAAATAAAAAAGTGGCGCGGTGTGTGGCGCGCCACCTGTCTTGTGAAAACTTTCGGCTCCGGTCAATTTAACCTTTACATCATGTCAATGGTTAAAGGTCATTTCCGGTCACGTGACAGTAAACATGGATGTATGATGAGGACCCGGATGTAAAACCACAGTACCCAGATGGAAGACGGAGGAACGACGGGAAAAACCCACTGGGAAACCCGGATGTTGACAAGGTTCAGAATGTAAAATCCACTGCCCGCACATACACACACACACGCGCGCGCGCAATGCGGCTCAGTCGTACACCAGTACATCTCGGTCCCCGACTTGGAGGTAGTTGAACTCTGTCGACCACCAAGATGTTCACTTGTACTACGTGCTCGAAATCATTGACTCGTCTGAACGACTTGCGCCGCCATGAGGCTACCAAGCACGAAGGAACCGCCCGGTATAGCTGTACGATATGTAGACTGTCGTTTCAGCGCCCGGATCATTTACAGCACCATGAACGTTCAATTCATGGGCCACCCAAGCATTTATGCGAGGAATGTTGTCGGCTTTTCAAACTGACCAGTCAGTTGCTGAGACACCAGTGCACACGACACCCTGTTCCGCAGTCACGTTTGCAGGTAGAGGAGCCCGTAGACACCAGTATTGAGTCAGCGGGAACTCCCACCCATCGCACGAGGGCCGATGATGCTGATGTCGCCCTAATTCAACAGTCAAATTCCGACGACAAGACCTTGGGCCAGATTTTGTACGACGTGAAGAACAAAGTACACTTCGCGGACGAACCCATAAATGTTCCTAGCGATCTGTTGCACGAAGACCATCCAGTGAGTGACATCGGCGCCATTGGTCCATGATCCGACACTGTTTCCACCGTCATCGCCCTATTCAATATATCTACAATTTCCGACTGACCGATCTCGTCCGTTACGCAGCTACGTGGGAGCCATCTTCAATGACCAAGCTACAGCCTTCAAATTAAATATCGCTTTCGGGTTCATCTTACGCCATGAGATGACGGGTCAACTGCGCTATTTCTATTCCAGTGCCAACAACCCAGTGTACGACCATCCTTTCACCATCACCAATCGTGCGTCACTGGAGACGATGCTGGAGGAACTGGACACCGTGGATCCCTTGGAATGGACACAACGTCAACGCCCCAACACCAAGTGGACAGTGGAGAGGGTGACCAATGTTACGTACTTCGTGGCTAAACTGATCAACCCCCTCGGCTGAATGCGTCACCCGTGCACTGATGAATACCATAACATGCCGTATATATACTCTCTATGTCTACATGCTGATTGTTGAATTGAGCTCAGTAAACACTTGTACCTAATGTGACGGTACGTTAAATAATAAAACATGGTGTTTGATATTTCAATTTGTTTTTCTGTGAACATACTAAACATACACAGAGCGGCTCCCCCAGCATGGGTATGATGTAACATTGGGGATAATAAACTGTATGAACATTGCTGAACTTGTTGTTATTCACGACAACCGCTATCCGATTATATAATACAGAAAATATATTGTATAATACAGGAAATATATGATACAATAGAGGAGAGATATGGTATAATATAGCACAGATTTGGTATAATACAGGACAGATACTGTATATTATTAAATAACTATCTATGATATGAACACAATACAAGAAAATCGGCCTACTTCATATGGCCACCAAATCGGGCCAATATGAGGAAGGCGGGCCAATACGGCAAAGCTAGTCCAATACGGCAAAACAGGGCCAATATGGCCCGGGCCAATATGACTTTCAACATGGCGATGTTGAGGCTGAATGATCCCCGATTCGTTATCTTCTCCAAATGATGTCACTGTATTCTCATACTTTGAACGGATATTCAGTATCTACTGTGATAATTTTCGATAGATCTATACGAATCGGTACACACACCTTGAAATCAGATGTTGTGAGTCATACTGAAATAGACTAGAGTGACGCGAGCGTGACATCGACTCGCCAAGCACATCGCAGACGAGAAAACAGTGATCCAACACTTACAACAGTGCACCGATGAACGAAGCTATGACTACAGTGATATTTTATGACAGAAGATGACGCCATATTTGCAGCTAGAAGAGCTAATCACGTGTAGATGGATACGATAGAAATTAGATGTGAACGAACCGTCTGAACGATGATGTTGAAAACTAGGGTCTCCATAGGTCTTCGATTTCCAAATCGGGACTGGAGTTGGATTAATTCACCATATTTGAAGGTTGTATTTTGCTTCACCATTCTCAAAAAATAAAAAAAGTGGCGCGGTGTGTGGCGCGCCACCTGTCTTGTGAAAACATTCGGCTCCGGTCAATTTAACCTTTACATCATGTCAATGGTTAAAGGTCATTTCCGGTCACGTGACAGTAAACATGGATGTATGATGAGGACCCGGATGTAAAACCACAGTACCCAGATGGAAGACGGAGGAACGACGGGGAAAAACCCACTGGGAAACCAGGATGTTGACAAGGTCCAGAATGTAAAATCCACTGCCCGCACATACACACACACACGCGCGTGCGCAATGCGGCTCAGTCGTACACCAGTACATCTCGGTCCTCGACTTGGAGGTAGTTGAACTCTGTCGACCACCAAGATGTTCACTTGTACTACGTGCTCGAAATCATTGACTCGTCTGAACGACTTGCGCCGCCATGAGGCTACCAAGCACGAAGGAACCGCCCGGTATAGCTGTACGATATGTACACTGTCGTTCCAGCGCCCGGATCATTTACAGCACCATGAACGTTCAATTCATGGGCCACCCAAGCATTTATGCGAGGAATGTTGTCGGCTTTTCAAACTGACCAGTCAGTTGCTGAGACACCAGCGCACACGACACCCTGTTCCGCAGTCACGTTTGCAGGTAGAGGAGCCCGTAGACACCAGTATTGAGACAGCGGGAACTCCCACCCATCACACGAGGGCCGATGATGCTGATGTCGCCCTAATTCAACAGTCAAATTCCGACGACAAGACCTTGGGCCAGATTTTGTACGACGTGAAGAACAAAGTACACTTCGCGGACGAACCCATAAATGTTCCTAGCGATCTGTTACACGAAGACCATCCAGTGAGTGACATCGACGCCATTGGTCCATGATCCGGCACTGTTTCGACCGTCATCGCCCTATTCAAGATATCTACAATTTCCGACTGACCGGGCTCGTCAGTCTACGCAGCTACGTGGGAGCCATCTTCAATGACCAAGCTACAACCTTCAAATTGAATATCGCTTTCGGGTTCATCTTACGCCATGAGATGACGGATCAACTGCGCTATTTCTATTCCAGTGCCAACAACCAAGTGTACGACCATCCTTTCACCATCACCAATCGTGCGTCACTGGGGACGATGCTGGAGGAACTGGACACCGTGGATCCCTTGGAATGGACACAACGTCAACGCCCCAACACCAAGTGGACAGTGGAGAGGGTCACCAATGTTACGTACTTCGTGGCTAAACTGATCAACCCCCTCGGCTGAATGCGTCACCCGTGCACTGATGAATACCATAACATGCCGTATATATACTCTCTATGTCTACATGCTGATTGTTGAATTGAGCTCAGTAAACACTTGTACCTAATGTGACGGGGCGTTAAATAATAAAACATGGTGTTTGATATTTCAATTTGTTTTTCTGTGAACATACTAAACATACACAGAGCGGCTCCCCCAGCACGGGTATGATGTAACATTGGGGATAATAAACTGTATGAACATTGCTGAACTTGTTGTTATTCACGACAACCGCTATCCGATTATATAATACAGAACATATATTGTATAATACAGGAAATATATGATACAATAGAGGAGAGATATGGTATAATATAGCACAGATTTGGTATAATACAGGACAGATACTGTATATTATTAAATAACTATCTATGATATGAACACAATACAAGGAAATCGGCCTGCTTCATATGGCCACCAATTCGGGCCAATATGAGGAAGGCGGGCCAATACGGCAAAGCTAGTCCAATACGGGAAAACAGGGCCAATATGGCCCGGGCCAATATGACTTTCAACATGGCGATGTTGAGGCTGAATGATCCTCGATTCGTTATCTTCTCCGAATGATGTCACTGTATTCTCATACTTTGAACGGATATTCAGTACCTACTGTGATAATTTTCGATAGATCTATACGAATCGGTACACACACCTTGAAATCAGATGTCAGTCATACTGAAATAGACTAGAGTGACGCGAGCGTGACATCGGCTCGCCAAGCACATCGCAGACGAGAAAACAGTGATCCAACACTTACAACAGTGCACCGATGAACGAAGCTATGACTACAGTGATATTTTATGACAGGAGATGATGCCATATTTGCAGCTAGAAGAGCTAATCACGTGTAGATGGATACGATAGAAATTAGATGTGAACGAACCGCCTGAACTATGATGTTGAAAACTAGGGTCTCCATAGGTCTTCGATTTCCAAATCGGGACTGGAGTTGGATCAATTCATCATATTTCAAGGTTGTATTTTGCTTCACCAATCTCGAAAAATAAAAAAGTGGCGCGGTGTGTGGCGCGTCACCTGTCTTGTGAAAACTTTCGGCTCCGGTCAATTTAACCTTTACATCATGTCAATGGTTAAAGGTCATTTCCGGTCACGTGACAGTAAACATGGATGTATGATGAGGACCCGGATGTAAAACCACAGTACCCAGATGGAAGACGGAGGAACGACGGAAAAAACCCACTGGGAAACCCGGATGTTGACAAGGTTCAGAATGTAAAATCCACTGCCCGCACATACACACACAGACGCGCGCGCGCAATGCGGCTCAGTCGTACACCAGTACATCTCGGTCCCCGACTTGGAGGTAGTTGAACTCTGTCGACCACCAAGATGTTCACTTGTACTACGTGCTCGAAATCATTGACTCGTCTGAACGACTTGCGCCGCCATGAGGCTACCTAGCACGAGCAGGACAGCCCGCCCGGTATAGCTGTACGATATGTACACTGTCGTTTCAGCGCCCGGATCATTTACAGCACCATGAACGTTCAATTCATGGGCCACCCAAGCATTTATGCGAGGAATGTTGTCGGCTTTTCAAACTGACCAGTCAGTTGCTGAGACACCAGCGCACACGACACCCTGTTCCGCAGTCACGTTTGCAGGTAGAGGAGCCCGTAGACACCAGTATTGAGACAGCGGGAACTCCCACCCATCGCACGAGGGCCGATGATGCTGATGTCGCCCTAATTCAACAGTCAAATTCCGACGACAAGACCTTGGGCCAGATTTTGTACGACGTGAAGAACAAAGTACACTTCGCGGACGAACCCATAAATGTTCCTAGCGATCTGTTACACGAAGACCATCCAGTGAGTGACATCGGCGCCATTGGTCCATGATCCGACACTGTTTCCACCGTCATCGCCCTATTCAAGATATCTACAATTTCCGACTGACCGATCTCGTCCGTTACGCAGCTACGTGGGAGCCATCTTCAATGACCAAGCTACAGCCTTCAAATTAAATATCGCTTTCGGGTTCATCTTACGCCATGAGATGACGGATCAACTGCGCTATTTCTATTCCAGTGCCAACAACCCAGTGTACGACCATCCTTTCACCATCACCAATCGTGCGTCACTGGAGACGATGCTGGAGGAACTGGACACCGTGGATCCCTTGGAATGGACACAACGTCAACGCCCCAACACCAAGTGGACAGTGGAGAGGGTCACCAATGTTACGTACTTCGTGGCTAAACTGATCAACCCCCTCGGCTGAATGCGTCACCCGTGCACTGATGAATACCATAACATGCCGTATATATACTCTCTATGTCTACATGCTGATTGTTGAATTGAGCTCAGTAAACACTTGTACCTAATGTGACGGTGCGTTAAATAATAAAACATGGTGTTTGATATTTCAATTTGTTTTTCTGTGAACATACTAAACATACACAGAGCGGCTCCCCCAGCATGGATATGATGTAACATTGGGGGATAATAAACTGTATGAACATTGCTGAACTTGTTGTTATTCACGACAACCGCTATCCGATTATATAATACAGAACATATATTGTATAATACAGGAAATATATGATACAATAGAGGAGAGATATGGTATAATATAGCACAGATTTGGTATAATACAGGACAGATACTGTATATTATTAAATAACTATCTATGATATGAACACAATACAAGGAAATCGGCCTGCTTCATATGGCCACCAAATCGGGCCAATATGAGGAAGGCGGGCCAATACGGCAAAGCTAGTCCAATACGGGAAAACAGGGCCAATATGGCCCGGGCCAATATGACTTTCAACATGGCGATGTTGAGGCTGAATGATCCTCGATTCGTTATCTTCTCCAAATGATGTCACTGTATTCTCATACTTTGAACGGATATTCAGTATCTACTGTGATAATTTTCGATAGATCTATACGAATCGGTACACACACCTTGAAATCAGATGTTGTGAGTCATACTGAAATAGACTAGAGTGACGCGAGCGTGACATCGACTCGCCAAGCACATCGCAGACGAGAAAACAGTGATCCAACACTTACAACAGTGCACCGATGAACGAAGCTATGACTACAGTGATATTTTATGACAGAAGATGACTCCATATTTGCAGCTAGAAGAGCTAATCACGTGTAGATGGATACGATAGAAATTAGATGTGAACGAACCGCCTGAACGATGATGTTGAAAACTAGGGTCTCCATAGGTCTTCGATTTCCAAATCGGGACTGGAGTTGGATCAATTCACCATATTTGAAGGTTGTATTTTGCTTCACCATTCTCAAAAAATAAAAAAAAGTGGCGCGGTGTGTGGCGCGCCACCTGTCTTGTGAAAACTTTCGGCTCCGGTGAATTTAACCTTTACATCATGTCAATGGTTAAAGGTCATTTCCGGTCACGTGACAGTAAACATGGATGTATGATGAGGACCCGGATGTAAAACCACAGTACCCAGATGGAAGACGGAGGAACGACGGGGAAAAACCCACTGGGAAACCCGGATGTTGACAAGGTCCAGAATGTAAAATCCACTGCCCGCACATACACACACACACGCGCGCGCGCAACGCGGCTCAGTCGTACACCAGTACATCTCGGTCCTCGACTTGGAGGTAGTTGAACTCTGTCGACCACCAAGATGTTCACTTGTACTACGTGCTCGAAATCATTGACTCGTCTGAACGACTTGCGCCGCCATGAGGCTACCAAGCACGAAGGAACCGCCCGGTATAGCTGTACGATATGTAGACTGTCGTTTCAGCGCCCGGATCATTTACAGCACCATGAACGTTCAATTCATGGGCCACCCAAGCATTTATGCGAGGACGTTTCGTCCCCGAGGACGTGGACGTTGGTGGACGGTGGACGTGGACTGGTGGACGTTTCGCCCCCGAGGCCCGCCCCCTGTACAGACCTTTTGGTCTTTGATATATGTTGGCACTTGTGGGAAGTTGATGCTGGGTGGACATCGGGCCTTACAGACTAGTCTTTTGTGTTAAATGCCGTCATTTACATCTGACGACGATACAGCTCACCAATCTCCAATGTGCGAGTTGTCACAGCGAAACAGCTCACCAATTACCAGTATACGAGTTGTCAGAGCATTTCCATCATAGCTCTAGATTTGTATCTAATACCGCTTATGCCGGTGCTAGGGGCCGTGTGGTCATATCATCCATGTTGCCACATGAACAGGTACAATAAAAGCGTACCTGAGATACAACACATATCACGAATCGTTAGATTCTTGGTGTGTGCTTTAGAATAGGTTAAGCAGAAGACTATTCTGTGAAGTCATGTGACGCAGTCAGTATGTCGGCACCTCTTCCCACTTCCCTTATATGTGTTGTAATTTTTCCTGTATATGGCGAGATTCTGCTGGTGGACGTTTCGTCCCCGAGGCCCGCCCCCTGTACAGACCTTTTGGTCTTTGATATATGTTGGCATTTGTGGAAAGTTGATGCTGGGTCGACATCGGGCCTTACAGACTAGTCTTTTGTGTTAAATGCCGTCATTTTCATCTGGCGAGATGATAATAGTTTCACTGAATTCCCAGCTGTAATGAGTTTTGCCGCTGCGCTGTAAAATGCAGGGTCACCATCAATTGTTGTAGTGAGGATGAGTTGTCAGAGCATTTCCATCATAGCTCTAGATTTGTATCTAATACCGCTTATGCCGGTGCTAGGGGCCGTGTGGTCATATCATCCATGTTGCCACATGAACAGGTACAATAAAAGCGTACCTGAGATACAACACATATCACGAATCGTTAGATTCTTGGTGTGTGCTTTAGAATAGGTTAAGCAGAAGACTATTCTGTGAAGTCATGTGACGCAGTCAGTATGTCGGCACCTCTTCCCACTTCCCTTATATGTGTTGTAATTTTTCCTGTATATGGCGAGATTCTGCTGGTGGACGTTTCGTCCCCGAGGCCCGCCCCCTGTACAGACCTTTTGGTCTTTGATATATGTTGGCATTTGTGGAAAGTTGATGCTGGGTCGACATCGGGCCTTACAGACTAGTCTTTTGTGTTAAATGCCGTCATTTTCATCTGGCGACGATACAGCTCACCAATCCCCAGTGTACGAGTTGTCACAGCGAAACAGCTCACCAATTGCCAATATACGAGTTGTCAGAGCATTTCCATCATAGCTCTCTAGATTTGTATCTAATACCGCTTATGCCGGTGCTAGGGGCCGTGTGGTCATATCATCCAAGTTGCCACATGAACAGGTACAATAACAGCGTACCTGAGATACAACACATATCACGAATCGTTAGATTCTTGGTATGTGCTTTAGAATAGGTTAAGCAGAAGACTATTCTGTGAAGTCATGTGACGCAGTCAGTATGTCGGCACCTCTTCCCACTACCCTTATATGTGTTGTAATTTTTCCCTGTATATGGCGAGATTCTGCTGGTGGACGTTTCGTCCCCGAGGCCCGCCCCCTGTACAGACCTTTTGGTCTTTGATATATGTTGGCATTTGTGGGAATTTGATGCTGGGTCGACATCGGGCCTTACAGACTAGTCTTTTGTGTTAATTGCCGTCCTTTACATCTGACGACGATACAGCTCACCAATCTCCAATGTACGAGTTGTCACAGCGAAACAGCTCACCAATTGCCAGTATACGAGTTGTCAGAGCATTTCCATCATAGCTCTAGATTTGTATCTAATACCGCTTATGCCGGTGCTAGGGGCCGTGTGGTCATATCATCCAAGTTGCCACATGAACAGGTACAACAAAAGCGTACCTGAGATACAACACATATCACGAATCGTTAGATTCTTGGTATGTGCTTTAGAATAGGTTAACCAGAAGACTATTCTGTGAAGTCATGTGACGCAGTCAGTATGTCGGCACCTCTTCCCACTACCCTTATATGTGTTGTAATTTTTTCCTGTATATGGCGAGATTCTGCTGGTGGACGTTTCGTCCCCGAGGCCCGCCCCCTGTACAGACCTTTTGGTCTTTGATATATGTTAGCACTTGTGGGAAGTTGATGCTGGGTCGACATCGGGCCTTACAGACTAGTCTTTTGTGTTAAATGCCGTCATTTACATCTGACGACGATACAGCTCACCAATCTCCAATGTACGAGTTGTCACAGCGAAACAGCTCACCAATTGCCAGTATACGAGTTGTCAGAGCATTTCCATCATAGCTCTAGATTTGTATCTAATACCGCTTATGCCGGTGCTAGGGGCCGTGTGGTCATATCATCCAAGTTGCCACATGAACAGGTACAATAAAAGCGTACCTGAGATACAACACATATCACGAATCGTTAGATTCTTGGTATGTGCTTTAGAATAGGTTAAGCAGAAGACTATTCTGTGAAGTCATGTGACGCAGTCAGTATGTCGGCACCTCTTCCCACTACCCTTATATGTGTTGTAATTTCAAACTGACCAGTCAGTTGCTGAGACATCAGCGCACACGACACCCTGTTCCGCAGTCACGTTTGCAGGTAGAGGAGCCCGTAGACACCAATATTGAGACAGCGGGAACTCCCACCCATCGCACGAGGGCCGATGATGCTGATGTCGCCCTAATTCAACAGTCAAATTCCGACGACAAGACCTTGGGCCAGATTTTGTACGACGTGAAGAACAAAGTACACTTCGCGGACGAACCCATAAATGTTCCTAGCGATCTGTTACACGAAGACCATCCAGTGAGTGACATCGACGCCATTGGTCCATGATCCGGCACTGTTTCGACCGTCATCGCCCCATTCAAGATATCTACAATTTCCGACTGACCGGGCTCGTCAGTCTACGCAGCTACGTGGGAGCCATCTTCAATGACCAAGCTACAACCTTCAAATTAAATATCGCTTTCGGGTTCATCTTACGCCATGAGATGACGGATCAACTGCGCTATTTCTATTCCAGTGCCAACAACCAAGTGTACGACCATCCTTTCACCATCACCAATCGTGCGTCACTGGAGACGATGCTGGAGGAACTGGACACCGTGGATCCCTTGGAATGGACACAACGTCAACGCCCCAACACCAAGTGGACAGTGGAGAGGGTCACCAATGTTACGTACTTCGTGGCTAAACTGATCAACCCCCTCGGCTGAATGCGTCACCCGTGCACTGATGAATACCATAACATGCCGTATATATACTCTCTATGTCTACATGCTGATTGTTGAATTGAGCTCAGTAAACACTTGTACCTAATGTGACGGTGCGTTAAATAATAAAACATGGTGTTTGATATTTCAATTTGTTTTTCTGTGAACATACTAAACATACACAGAGCGGCTCCCCCAGCCTGGGTATGATGTAACATTGGGGATAATAAACTGTATGAACATTGCTGAACTTGTTGTTATTCACGACAACCGCTATCCGATTATATAATAGAGAACATATATTGTATAATACAGGAAATATATGATACAATAGAGGAGAGATATGGTATAATATAGCACAGATTTGGTATAATACAGGACAGATACTGTATATTATTAAATAACTATCTATGATATGAACACAATACAAGGAAATCGGCCTGCTTCATATGGCCACCAATTCGGGCCAATATGAGGAAGGCGGGCCAATACGGCAAAGCTAGTCCAATACGGGAAAACAGGGCCAATATTGCCCGGGCCAATATGACTTTCAACATGGCGATGTTGAGGCTGAATGATCCTCGATTCGTTATCTTCTCCGAATGATGTCACTGTATTCTCATACTTTGAACGGATATTCAGTACCTACTGTGATAATTTTCGATAGATCTATACGAATCGGTAAACACACCTTGAAATCAGATGTTGTGAGTCATACTGAAATAGACTAGAGTGACGCGAGCGTGACATCGGCTCGCCAAGCACATCGCAGACGAGAAAACAGTGATCCAACACTTACAACAGTGCACCGATGAACGAAGCTATGACTACAGTGATATTTTATGACAGGAGATGATGCCATATTTGCAGCTAGAAGAGCTAATCACGTGTAGATGGATACGATAGAAATTAGATCTGAACGAACCGCCTGAACGATGATGTTGAAAACTAGGGTCTCCATAGGTCTTCGATTTCCAAATCGGAACTGGAATTGGATCAATTCACCATATTTGAAGGTTGTATTTTGCTTCACCATTCTCAAAAAATAAAAAAGTGGCGCGGTGTGTGGCGCGCCACCTGTCTTGTGAAAACTTTCGGCTCCGGTCAATTTAACCTTTACATCATGTCAATGGTTAAAGGTCATTTCCGGTCACGTGACAGTAACATGGATGTATGATGAGGACCCGGATGTAAAATCACAGTACCCAGATGGAAGACGGAGGAACGACGGGGAAAAACCCACTGGGAAACCCGGATGTTGACAAGGTCCAGAATGTAAAATCCACTGCCCGCACATACACACACACACGCGCGCGCGCAATGCGGCTCAGTCGTACACCAGTACATCTCGGTCCTCGACTTGGAGGTAGTTGAACTCTGTCGACCACCAAGATGTTCACTTGTACTACGTGCTCGAAATCATTGACTCGTCTGAACGACTTGCGCCGCCATGAGGCTACCAAGCACGAAGGAGCCGGCCGGTATAGCTGTACGATATGTACACTGTCGTTTCAGCGCACGGATCATTTACAGCACCATGAACGTTCAATTCATGGGCCACCCAAGCATTTATGCGAGGAATGTTGTCGGCTTTTCAAACTGACCAGTCAGTTGCTGAGACACCAGCGCACACGACACCCTGTTCCGCAGTCACGTTTGCAGGTAGAGGAGCCCGTAGACACCAGTATTGAGACAGCGGGAACTCCCACCCATCGCACGAGGGCCGATGATGCTGATGTCGCCCTAATTCAACAGTCAAATTCCGACGACAAGACCTTGGGTCAGATTTTGTACGACGTGAAGAACAAAGTACACTTCGCGGACGAACCCATAAATGTTCCTAGCGATCTGTTACACGAAGACCATCCAGTGAGTGACATCGGCGCCATTGGTCCATGATCCGACACTGTTTCCACCGTCATCGCCCTATTCAAGATATCTACAATTTCCGACTGACCGATCTCGTCCGTTACGCAGCTACGTGGGAGCCATCTTCAATGACCAAGCTACAGCCTTCAAATTGAATATCGCTTTCGGGTTCATCTTACGCCATGAGATGACGGATCAACTGCGCTATTTCTATTCCAGTGCCAACAACCCAGTGTACGACCATCCTTTCACCATCACCAATCGTGCGTCACTGGAGACGATGCTGGATGAACTGGACACCGTGTATCCCTTGGAATGGACACAACTTCAACGCCCCAACACCAAGTGGACAGTGGAGAGGGTCACCAATGTTACGTACTTCGTGGCTAAACTGATCAACCCCTCGGCTGAATGCGTCACCCGTGCACTGATGAATACCATAACATGCCGTATATATACTCTCTATGTCTACATGCTGATTGTTGAATTGAGCTCAGTAAACACTTGTACCTAATGTGACGGTGCGTTAAATAATAAAACATGGTGTTTGATATTTCAATTTGTTTTTCTGTGAACATACTAAACATACACAGAGCGGCTCCCCCAGCCTGGGTATGATGTAACATTGGGGATAATAAACTGTATGAACATTGCTGAACTTGTTGTTATTCACGACAACCGCTATCCGATTATATAATACAGAACATATATTGTATAATATAGGAAATATATGATACAATAGAGGAAAGATATGGTATAATATAGGACAGATTTAGTATAATACAGGACAGATACTGTATATTATTAAATAACTATCTATGATATGAACACAATACAAGGAAATCGGCCTGCTTCATATGGCCACCAATTCGGGCCAATATGAGGAAGGCGGGCCAATACGGCAAAGCTAGTCCAATACGGGAAAACAGGGCCAATATGGCCCGGGCCAATATGACTTTCAACATGGCGATGTTGAGGCTGAATGATCCTCGATTCGTTATCTTCTCCAAATGATGTCACTGTATTCTCATACTTTGAACGGATATTCAGTATCTACTGTGATAATTTTCGATAGATCTATACGAATCGGTACACACACCTTGAAATCAGATGTTGTGAGTCATACTGAAATAGACTAGAGTGACGCGAGCGTGACATCGGCTCGCCAAGCACATCGCAGACGAGGAAACAGTGATCCAACACTTACAACAGTGCACCGATGAACGAAGCTATGACTACAGTGATATTTTATGACAGGAGATGATGCCATATTTGCAGCTAGAAGGGCTAATCACGTGTAGATGGATACGATAGAAATTAGATGTGAACGAACCGCCTGAACTACGATGTTGAAAACTAGGGTCTCCATAGGTCTTCGATTTCCAAATCGGGACTGGAGTTGGATCAATTCATCATATTTCAAGGTTGTATTTTGCTTCACCATTCTCAAAAAATAAAAAAGTGGCGCGGTGTGTGGCGCGCCACCTGTCTTGTGAAAACTTTCGGCTCCGGTCAATTTAAACTTTACATCATGTCAATGGTTAAAGGTCATTTCCGGTCACGTGACAGTAAACATGGATGTATGATGAGGACCCGGATGTAAAACCACAGTACCCAGATGGAAGACGGAGGAACGACGGGAAAACCCCACTGGGAAACCCGGATGTTGACAAGGTTCAGAATGTAAAATCCACTGCCCGCACATACACACACACACGCGCGCGCGCAATGCGCTCAGTCGTACACCAGTACATCTCGGTCCCCGACTTGGAGGTAGTTGAGCTCTGTCGACCACCAAGATGTTCACTTGTACTACGTGCTCGAAATCATTGACTCGTCTGAACGACTTGCGCCGCCATGAGGCTACCAAGCACGAAGGAACCGCCCGGTATAGCTGTACGATATGTACACTGTCGTTTCAGCGCCCGGATCATTTACAGCACCATGAACGTTCAATTCATGGGCCACCCAAGCATTTATGCGAGGACGTTTCGTCCCCGAGGACGTGGACGTTGGTGGACGGTGGACGTGGACTGGTGGACGTTTCGTCCCCGAGGCCCGCCCCCTGTACAGACCTTTTGGTCTTTGATATATGTTGGCACTTGTGGGAAGTTGATGCTGGGTGGACATCGGGCCTTACAGACTAGTCTTTTGTGTTAAATGCCGTCATTTACATCTGACGACGATACAGCTCACCAATCTCCAATGTACGAGTTGTCACAGCGAAACAGCTCACCAATTGCCAGTATACGAGTTGTCAGAGCATTTCCATCATAGCTCTAGCTTTGTATCTAATACCGCTTATGCCGGTGCTAGGGGCCGTGTGGTCATATCATCCAAGTTGCCACATGAACAGGTACAATAAAAGCGTACCTGAGATACAACACATATCACGAATTGTTAGATTCTTGGTATGTGCTTTAGAATAGGTTAACCAGAGGACTATTTTGTGAAGTCATGTGACACAGTCAGTATGTCGGCACCTTTTCCCACTTCCCTTATATGTGTTGTAATTTTTTCCTGTATATGGCGAGATTCTGCTGGTGGACGTTTCGTCCCCGAGGCCCGCCCCCTGTACAGACCTTTTGGTCTTTGATATATGTTGGCACTTGTGGGAAGTTGATGCTGGGTCGAAATCGGGCCTTACAGACTAGTCTTTTGTGTTAAATGCCGTCATTTACATCTGACGACGATACAGCTCACCAATCTCCAATGTACGAGTTGTCACAGCGAAACAGCTCACCAATTACCAGTATACCAGTTGTCAGAGCATTTCCATCATAGCTCTAGATTTGTATCTAATACCGCTTATGCCGGTGCTAGGGGCCGTGTGGTCATATCATCCAAGTTGCCACATGAACAGGTACAATAAAAGCGTACCTGAGATACAACACATATCACGAATCGCTAGATTCTTGGTATGTGCTTTAGAATAGGTTAACCAGAAGACTATTCTGTGAGGTCATGTGACGCAGTCAGTATGTCGGCACCTCTTCCCACTTCCATTATATGTGTTGTAATTTTTACCTGTATATGCCGAGATTCTGCTGGTGGACGTTTCGTCCCCGAGGCCCGCCCCCTGTACAGACCTTTTTGGTCTTTGATATATGTTGGCATTTGTGGGAAGTTGATGCTGGGTCGACATCGGGCCTTACAGACTGGTCTTTTGTGTTAAATGCCGTCATTTACATCTGACGACGATACAGCTCACCAATCTCCAATGTACGAGTTGTCACAGCGAAACAGCTCACCAATTGCCAGTATACGAGTTGTCCGAGCATTTCCATCATAGCTCTAGATTTGTATCTAATACCGCTTATGCCGGTGCTAGGGGCCGTGTGGTCATATCATCCAAGTTGCCACATGAACAGGTACAATAAAAACGTACCTGAGATACAACACATATCACGAATCGTTAGATTCTTGGTATGTGCTTTAGAATAGGTTAACCAGAAGACTATTCTGTGAAGTCATGTGACGCAGTCAGTATGTCGGCACCTCTTCCCACTTCCCTTATATGTGTTGTAATTTTTTTCCTGTATATGGCGAGATTCTGCTGGTGGACGTTTCGTCCCCGAGGCCCGCCCCCTGTACAGACCTTTTGGTCTTTGATATATGTTGGCATTTGTGGGAAGTTGATGCTGGGTCGACATCGGGCCTTACAGACTAGTCTTTTGTGTTAAATGCCGTCATTTACATCTGATGACGATACAGCTCACAATCTCCAATGTACGAGTTGTCACAGCGAAACAGCTCACCAATTACCAGTATACGAGTTGTCAGAGCATTTCCATCATAGCTCTCTAGATTTTTATCTAATACCGCTTATGCCGGTGCTAGGGGCCGTGTGGTCATATCATCGAAGTTGCCACATGAACAGGTACAATAAAAGCGTACCTGAGATACAACACATATCACGAATCGTTAGATTCTTGGTGTGTGCTTTAGAATAGGTTAAGCAGAAGACTATTCTGTGAAGTCATGTGACGCAGTCAGTATGTCGGCACCTCTTCCCACTACCCTTATATGTGTTGTAATTTTTTCCTGTATATGGCGAGATTCTGCTGGTGGACGTTTCGTCCCCGAGGCCCGCCCCCTGTACAGACCTTTTGGTCTTTGATATATGTTGGCACTTGTGGGAAGTTGATGCTGGCTCGACATCGGGCATTACAGACTAGTTTTTTGTGTTAAATGCCGTCATTTACATCTGACGACGATACAGCTCACCAATCTCCAATGTACGAGTTGTCACAGCGAAACAGCTCACCAATTACCAGTATACGAGTTGTCAGAGCATTTCCATCATAGCTCTAGATTTGTATCTAATACCGCTTATGCCGGTGCTAGGGGCCATGTGGTCATATCATCCAAGTTGCCACATGAACAGGTACAATAAAAGCGTACCTGAGATACAACACATATCACGAATCGTTAGATTCTTGGTATGTGCTTTAGAATAGGTTAAGCAGAAGACTATTCTGTGAAGTCATGTGACGCAGTCAGTATGTCGGCACCTCTACCCACTACCCTTATATGTGTTGTAATTTCAAACTGACCAGTCAGTTGCTGAGACATCAGCGCACACGACACCCTGTTCCGCAGTCACGTTTGCAGGTAGAGGAGCCCGTAGACATCAATATTGAGACAGCGGGAACTCCCACCCATCGCACGAGGGCCGATGATGCTGATGTCGCCCTAATTCAACAGTCAAATTCCGACGACAAGACCTTGGGCCAGATTTTGTACGACGTGAAGAACAAAGTACACTTCGCGGACGAACCCATAAATGTTCCTAGCGATCTGTTACACGAAGACCATCCAGTGAGTGACATCGACGCCATTGGTCCATGATCCGGCACTGTTTCGACCGTCATCGCCCCATTCAAGATATCTACAATTTCCGACTGACCGGGCTCGTCAGTCTACGCAGCTACGTGGGAGCCATCTTCAATGACCAAGCTACAACCTTCAAATTAAATATCGCTTTCGGGTTCATCTTACGCCATGAGATGACGGATCAACTGCGCTATTTCTATTCCAGTGCCAACAACCAAGTGTACGACCATCCTTTCACCATCACCAATCGTGCGTCACTGGAGACGATGCTGGAGGAACTGGACACCGTGGATCCCTTGGAATGGACACAACGTCAACGCCCCAACACCAAGTGGACAGTGGAGAGGGTGACCAATGTTACGTACTTCGTGGCTAAACTGATCAACCCCCTCGGCTGAATGCGTCACCCGTGCACTGATGAATACCATAACATGCCGTATATATACTCTCTATGTCTACATGCTGATTGTTGAATTGAGCTCAGTAAACACTTGTACCTAATGTGACGGTGCGTTAAATAATAAAACATGGTGTTTGATATTTCAATTTGTTTTTCTGTGAACATACTAAACATACTAAACATACACAGAGCGGCTCCCCCAGCATGGATATGATGTAACATTGGGGGATAATAAACTGTATGAACATTGCTGAACTTGTTGTTATTCACGACAACCGCTATCCGATTATATAATACAGAACATATATTGTATAATACAGGAAATATATGATACAATAGAGGAGAGATATGGTATAATATAGCACAGATTTGGTATAATACAGGACAGATACTGTATATTATTAAATAACTATCTATGATATGAACACAATACAAGGAAATCGGCCTGCTTCATATGGCCACCAATTCGGGCCAATATGAGGAAGGCGGGCCAATACGGCAAAGCTAGTCCAATACGGGAAAACAGGGCCAATATTGCCCGGGCCAATATGACTTTCAACATGGCGATGTTGAGGCTGAATGATCCTCGATTCGTTATCTTCTCCGAATGATGTCACTGTATTCTCATACTTTGAACGGATATTCAGTACCTACTGTGATAATTTTCGATAGATCTATACGAATCGGTAAACACACCTTGAAATCAGATGTTGTGAGTCATACTGAAATAGACTAGAGTGACGCGAGCGTGACATCGGCTCGCCAAGCACATCGCAGACGAGAAAACAGTGATCCAACACTTACAACAGTGCACCGATGAACGAAGCTATGACTACAGTGATATTTTATGACAGGAGATGATGCCATATTTGCAGCTAGAAGAGCTAATCACGTGTAGATGGATACGATAGAAATTAGATCTGAACGAACCGCCTGAACGATGATGTTGAAAACTAGGGTCTCCATAGGTCTTCGATTTCCAAATCGGAACTGGAATTGGATCAATTCACCATATTTGAAGGTTGTATTTTGCTTCACCATTCTCAAAAAATAAAAAAGTGGCGCGGTGTGTGGCGCGCCACCTGTCTTGTGAAAACTTTCGGCTCCGGTCAATTTAACCTTTACATCATGTCAATGGTTAAAGGTCATTTCCGGTCACGTGACAGTAACATGGATGTATGATGAGGACCCGGATGTAAAATCACAGTACCCAGATGGAAGACGGAGGAACGACGGGGAAAAACCCACTGGGAAACCCGGATGTTGACAAGGTCCAGAATGTAAAATCCACTGCCCGCACATACACACACACACGCGCGCGCGCAATGCGGCTCAGTCGTACACCAGTACATCTCGGTCCTCGACTTGGAGGTAGTTGAACTCTGTCGACCACCAAGATGTTCACTTGTACTACGTGCTCGAAATCATTGACTCGTCTGAACGACTTGCGCCGCCATGAGGCTACCAAGCACGAAGGAGCCGGCCGGTATAGCTGTACGATATGTACACTGTCGTTTCAGCGCACGGATCATTTACAGCACCATGAACGTTCAATTCATGGGCCACCCAAGCATTTATGCGAGGAATGTTGTCGGCTTTTCAAACTGACCAGTCAGTTGCTGAGACACCAGCGCACACGACACCCTGTTCCGCAGTCACGTTTGCAGGTAGAGGAGCCCGTAGACACCAGTATTGAGACAGCGGGAACTCCCACCCATCGCACGAGGGCCGATGATGCTGATGTCGCCCTAATTCAACAGTCAAATTCCGACGACAAGACCTTGGGTCAGATTTTGTACGACGTGAAGAACAAAGTACACTTCGCGGACGAACCCATAAATGTTCCTAGCGATCTGTTACACGAAGACCATCCAGTGAGTGACATCGGCGCCATTGGTCCATGATCCGACACTGTTTCCACCGTCATCGCCCTATTCAAGATATCTACAATTTCCGACTGACCGATCTCGTCCGTTACGCAGCTACGTGGGAGCCATCTTCAATGACCAAGCTACAGCCTTCAAATTGAATATCGCTTTCGGGTTCATCTTACGCCATGAGATGACGGATCAACTGCGCTATTTCTATTCCAGT
>JAVTVY010001893.1:0-34061 GCA_036873755.1 Hanleya hanleyi | reverse complement strand
AGACAGAGATCATCACTGATTTTGAATAAATTAAAGATGACCGCCCATGATCCTTCCCACCACTCAGAGGAACTGATGTGGTTATTCATTGCAAGTCCCTTCATACATCGATGCTGTATACCAAGTTTCGCATAGAACACTTAAATGGTATCAGAGATATATATCATTAAAGATTTTGCATAAATTAAAGATGGCCGCTAAGGTTTCCACTCAATCTGGGACACTGGTTCGGTCATTCCTTAAAAGTTTCTTGATGTATCTATGATCTATACAAAGACAAAGTTTCACACTGAACAGCGAAATGGTATCCGAGATACACAAGATTAATGGTTTTGCATAAATTAAAGATGGCCACGAAAGTTTTCAACTAATCCAGTCCAGATTCAATACGGTTCTGAGTCATGCGCATATGGATCTGCACTGCAAGTTTGGTGTATACCTAGGGTAAGTCGTTCTGAAGATATATTGGCAATGAGAAAGATGAATGTACACGACTATACGACAATACCCTTTGGGCAAATTTTTGCCAAGGGGTAAAAATCTAATGGCGAAGTATCCATATCTTAGAATATATCGCTGGCTGATTACATCTTTAAACATGAGCTAAGTGGGTTTCATCTCCCAAGATCATTAAAATAATGAAACAACGGATCTATATGATTTTCGACCATTTGGTCAATGGTCTTGCCTACTAGATCAGATCACCCCTTGATTTTATGGTAGGAAATCTAACTTCCTGTGATTGAATTATTTCCAGGATTTACTCGATGCATTGTTACTTTTCCCCCCCAAGAATTGTGCAATACTAACAATAATCTGGCTTTCAGAAAAAATACATGTAATCCTCCAATAATTCATTCACAGGAAGTGAAATTTCCCATCATAAAATCTGGGGGTGATCAAATTTACTAGTTGACAAAATGATCCCAAATCATGCTGATCGATAATCCATTATTTCTGTGTTAGTTCAAGGATTATGATTAAAATTATTAGAGCTGATTGAATTTTAGTCTATTGAATTATGTCCACAAAATTGGGTATGATTGAATTATGTCCCCAAAATTGGGTATGATTGAATTATGTCCCCAAAATTGGGTATGATTGAATTATGTCCCCAAAATTGGGTATGATTGAATTATGTCCCCAAAATTGGGTATGATTGAATTATGTCCCCAAAATTGGGTATGATTGAATTATGTCCCCAAAATTGGGTATGATTGAATTTTGATGGGGGGATTGAATTATTAGAGGGATTACAATACCTACAGCCACATTCATATGTGTGAACAAAAGAACTAGAAAGAAGTGCCAAACGGTCAAATTTTAGCGATCCAATCAACACACTTATTTACTCTGTTCCCGAGGCATTAATATCACATAATTCTCACACTCACCAATATCTGCATAGATGACCTCCTCTTTATGACCTGCTTTAGATATCACATCACCCCTGTCAAAATAAAAACAGAGTTATCAGCACACTAAGTTTCGACAAGATCTCCTCACATGATCTTCACAGACAGGGCATTCTCATGAAATCAGATTGTCTACCTCCCAATGTCAGAAATCCCTTTTGTTTTGTGCACATGGCTCTCGGCCAATCAGCATGGAGCGGAGTGGGTTCAGCATGACACAGTTGAACTAGACTTTGTTCCATGTGTTCTTGTGTGATAATTCAGCATAAAACAAATGTTGTTTTTTTTACAAGATTTACTGGCTGCATTTTCCCAGGTCTCTCGTATGCAGATACATGCTCTGACACTGTGTTGATCAAAATCGTTACAGATAGAATATGTGTGCATGCCACATAATTTTTTCTGCACCGTGCAGTCAGAAGGTGTTACATCGACAGTTTGGGAGGTTACAAACTCTGTCTGACAATGGGAGAACAAAACGATAGAATGCTCACTTAATTCAGATTAGACCTATGCCCCTTACTTTGTTCTCCCGATAATTCGGACACCAGATATTCACCTCTTCTAACATACAATTATTGGGGGGGAGGGAGAGAACCAATGCCCGTCGGCAAGCAACTGGCAAACTTTCACACCAGCGATGCTCAAACCCATGCCGTGTGAGGTACTAGCGATCCCAGTGATACGCCTTAGACCACTCGGCCAAAAAGGGCCGCTCCAATTATAGAGGACCATTTGAAATCAATTTAATAAATGGCCTTTTCGGATATTGTCGGCGACCAAAAATGAAAGCCGTCTACACTTCTCAGTCGTATTTCAGATTAAATGTTGCTATAATGTTGTTGATTTCATGTTTTAAGAGCTTTATAACGAATTTGTTCTGTGGTTCAAACTATCTTTAATGATGCTTCGAACGTCCACGGCGGGGATGGTATTCTTTATCAATCGAGTTCAATCGCCGTCAAGCAGTACAAAGGATGCTCAGCAGATTGAAATCCAGACTGCGGATGAATTAGTTTGTATTTTGTCTGTAATATCATATGTCCTGCTATCAACCTAGGAATGCAGCACAATGATTGTACAACACAGATCAAGCACCGGGCCCTTGCGGTCAATGGACCTAAACCCTGTGGACATTTCTCTTTCAATCACATGACGATTTGTGCATTCATTCATCAGTGTCTGACTAATTAAATTGTGAACGCGCGGTACACATACCGCAGTGTTTGAAATCCTATACGTAACACGATACACCAAATTAAAGCATGCTCTCCTGGCTGTGCCAGTCCAGGGGCCTCGTAATGGCAATTAAGTTGATGTCATGTTACATGAGGGAGGTGACAGGTTGTCATGGATGTTGGGGGCCTACATGTACATTGCAACATGGGATAGAGTGAGATAAAACGTCATCAGGTTTCAGGTCTATTGGTGAATATTTAGGGATATGAATCTCAGTGGAGTGGGTATTATTTCAGAAGAAACCAAGCATTCAATTGAACCCAATGGCCAGGCTAAAAGTTTCAGGACTCATGCAGTACAGCTGACTGCTTATACTGCAAGCATGGCTTAAAATCCAGAGGATGATATTCTATATGTAATATGAGGACTTTACAATGACTAAAATAATTTACCCCAAGGTATTTTGCAGGACTGTGGCTATGTTCAACCTGTTTAAGGACTATATACTTTCTATTAGTCAGATATTTTAATGGTTTTGATAAAACCAGAAGCAAACCAGCAAGGCCGGGGAGAACAGAGCTTCGGCACTGACGGTCTTTGCTGGGTGTTAACATGACAAATAAATAAATAAATGAACACAGGAAGGAAGCAATCAGAGATTGCTCAATTGTATGCCCGGCCCCCCTTCCGCTTTAATCCGACACTGCCCCGCCATTGTTCTGTTGTTTATTGGTTGGTGGAGGCCTAATTTGAATAATTATAAAAATTCTGATTCAGTCACTTTTTTTGCCATGCCTCACAAAATACATATTCCAAGTATCAACCAACAAGTGATAATACGATGTTTCGATGCAAGATGGTCACCAGGGCTTTCGCCAAATCCGAAAATGTGACCTGGTTATGAGACCTACATTCCTTGGGAGTATATTGTGGTGAAATTATGAAGCAATCAGTGAACTTTGACTTTTGCACCCAATTCACTCTTTTTGGGGCAATTTCATACTTCAGGACCTATGTTGTCTGCTTTGGAATGTAGAATAACATATAATATAGCCATTTTCCTGGTCCAAATCGGTTATGGACTGAGATCCAGCCTGGACAAATAAATATATCCCATTCACTTAGGTTTGATAAACAAAGGGCCATAACTCTTGAAAATATAACCGAAAGCAGAGAAACTTCATGCTGCATACCAATGGGTCACTGACCACATATCATGCAAATTTCATACTTGTCCATACAATAGTAACGGAGGTCCATACAATAGTAACGGAGATCCAGCCCTACAAGTCTCAAATCACAAAGATTTCAAGAAAAAAGGGCCATAACTCTTGAAAATATATGCGAAATTTGGAGAAACTTCACGCTGCACAACTACAGGGCACTGACAACATATCCTGCAAATTTCATAATTGTCCATACAATATTAACCGAGATCCAGCCCGGAAAAGTCCCAATTCACGGAGAATTCAGGAACAAAGGGCCATAACTCTTGAAAATATAAGCGAAACGTGGTGAAACTTTACGCTGCACAACTGTGGGGCACTGACCACATATCATGCAAATTTCATACTTGTCCATAGAATATTAACCAAGATCCAGCCCGGACAAGTCACATTCACAGTGATTTCAGAAAAAGGGCCATAACTCTTGAAAATTATACCAGAACTCGGAAAAAAACTCAACGCTGCACATCTACGAGGCACTGGCCACATTCCATGCAAGTTTCAATCTCGTCCATCAAATATTAACCGAGATATTGCGTGGACAAGAAATTCGGACGGACAGACGGACGGACAAAGCGATCGCTATATGCCCCCCCTCTAGTTAGAGGGGGGCATAATGAGAAGCCCTTAAATTAGACAAGTTAGAACACTGCATTGACAACCATTTACATGTACCTGCTCATAACACATGATCATCATGATGATGTGACGTACATGCTCAGTAAAATTGTTAATGTGTCCTGTTTGCACAAATACACATGAGATTGATCTAATCAAAACCCCTCGGCTTTCCCCAAGTGACTGAGACCCATGTGTAGTGTGAATTGGAGAAGAGATAGTTCTATGTGGGATGATCAAGATTTACCAGTAGTTGGTTACGTTCAGGCATATAGGACAGAAACAGAAAAATTATATATCTGTAAAGGGGCATAACTCTGTAAAATATGGGTCGAAGGGTGCCACTTTCGATAGGCGTCTGACTTAGCACTCTGTAAAATAAGAACGGAGAGGAATAAGCTGTACCGAGCACGGATCTGCAGCTATAACTTGTACTTTCAGCTACAGATAACAAAATCGGAGATTATTATATCCAAAAGGGGCATAACTCCATAAGCTGAGGCGAGTAATCCTTTGTTGGCTTGTAGAATACAACAATATAAATAAGTTTCCAAAATATAGTAGCTATACCGAACACAATTCTACAGATATAGTTGGTTACATTCAGGCATATAGGACAGAAATAGAAATTAACATATCAGTAAAGGGGCATAACTCTGTAAAGTATGGGCCGAGTGGAGCCACTTACGATAGGCATCTGACTTAGCACTACTGTAAAATAAGAACCGAGACGAATAAGCTGTACCGAACATGGATCTGCAGATATAACCTGTACATTCAACTACAGATAACAAAATCGGAGATTATTACATCCGAAAGGGGCATAACTCCATAAGCTGAGGCGAGTAATCCTTTGTTGGCTTGTAGAATACAGCAATATAAATAAGTTCCCAAAATATAGTAGCTATACCGAACACAGTTCTGCAGATATAGTTGGTTACATTCAGGCATATAGGACAGAAACAGAATTTAATATATCTGTAAAGGGGCATAACTCTGTAAAATATGGGCCGAGGGGAGCCACTTTCGATAGGCGTCTGACTCAGCACTCTGTGAAATAAGAACCGAGACGAATAAAATGTACCGAACACGGATCTGCAAATATAACTTGTACATTCAACTACAGGTAACAATATCGAAGATTATTACATTCAAAAGGGGCATAACTCCATAAGCCAAGGCAACTAATCCTTTGTTGGCTTGTAGAATACAAGAATATAAATAAGTTTCCAAAATATAGTAGCTACACCAAACACAGTTCTGCAGCTATAGCTGGTTACATTCAAGCATATAGGACAGAAACAGAAATTCATACATCTGTAAAGGGGCAGAACTCTGTAAAATATGGGCCGAGGGGGGCCACTTTCGAAAGGCGTCTGACTTAGCACTAGATAAATAAGTGTTGAAAATTTTGTGGTTGTGTCTCGAGCGGTTTTGCCTAAAATGCGGTAACGGACGGACGGACGTACATGGCAATGACAATACCCCGAGGCCAAAATGGCCAAGGGGTAAAAGCCAAAATCAAGTGGTGCATCATGGGAGATGAGCTGATGCTGGAATTCAAGCATGCACCATATGAAATGTACATAATTAGTCTGAGGCATGATCCGCCCATCCCTGTGTGCCAACTGCATCTCGTTTTTCATGTGCAGAGACTATGCAAAAGTTTAGTGGTGTACATGTAGGTAGTTTGACGAGAGTCAGTGCCATCCAGCTAATTGATCCCCTATAATAATAATAATAATAAGCTTTATTTCAAGAGGGTGGTACAATACTCAGTCAGCTACAGGTTGATCTACCCTGAGGCCCTCACACACACACACATGTACAAAATCAGCATCAATAGAGAAGAATATTGACAGACATATATTCAGTAAAATAAAATAGTACTAATCAAACATTTTTCATATATTGAGTTCTAAAACTCTGCACTGAGGAAGCACTATGGCATTCTGGTTTTAGTGAATTCCACAAAACTGAACCAGAGTATGACAGAGACTTTTTGAATAGTTCAGAATGTGGAAGGGGAATTTTCAAATTGTTATTTGTGTGAGAACGGAGAATCCTATGACTAGAGATATTGTTCGAGAAGAGTTCTTTCATATAATGTGGGTAGTGATCATTAAGAGATTTATACACAGTAACAGCCTTGTGGTATTTTACATACTCTTCAATATTTTGCTATGACATGTATGACCTCACCATGGGTTTACGACAGTGCTGTGACCCCAAGCCACATAAGGTGCAGTTTCATCTCTGGCTGGGGACACTGTCGACACATAAAGTTGATTATCGAGTGCCCGCGCCCTCTGCAGTGCTTCCCAGTGAGCAGGGCCAGTGGTCATATTGAAGGCTCCCGGGTACATTAACAGCTTACAACCTGTGGAAATACAAATGCAGGTACACTTAATACATAAGCCGACTAACGAGGTGCAATCTGAATATTGGACTGCACTACACTTGGATGGACGTGTACCTGGTTTGTACAATGATCATTCAGCCAATACATTCAACATGTTCAAAGGGTTATTCTTAAGATAATAATGTAGATTATCAGAATCCAGGTGGAAATAGTTGAAATGAATAATGTTAACTGGGTATGATAAATTTACTTGCTGAAGTTGCAATGTTAACCAAACATCTTCCACAGAGCTAGTAATTACAGATTGCAAAGGAACACCATGTACACGGTGAGTAGTAGGGTTTAAAGTCATTTTCAACCTTGTTTCAGTCATATCACGATGGTGCCTACATGTGCCAGAACACGAGAGTGCTCACAGTTCCTATTACCCTGGACACTGATCAACCCAGCCAGTACAGCACCTGGTCACCCATCCACAGAATAAACAAGAGCCTTATGAGCTTCAATATACACCTGTGCACAGGTCCAGCTACGATCCTATACAAAATATCGTTAAAGAATTGAATTAGACCGACAAAAATAGATCAAATAGATCAAGGTCATTTTTAGTTACATGTTGTAACTGATTCATCACCAGTTACATACTGTCTGTATGTTAAAAATTAAAAGTTTTAATCCCACAAAAGATACCACTGCGACAGTCACAATTAGAATTTGGCCTTAAAACTAGAGCCTATGGGCTTTAATGAGATCTGGTAGCTGGGTTATTGGGGGATGAGTTTGTAATGAAATAAATGCACAATTATATATTTAATTTCAAGTTAGGCACAGGTGGTACCAGACACGAATGTATGTGGCTAAAACGCAATCACAAGTTACATCCTGTGACAAGGTATATGAAGGGCCATTCGCGCCATAAACGCATCCTTTAAACGTTTTAACTTCTTAAACGTTTAAAAATTGTGAAGCTTTAAAAAGTTTAAACTTGAACCAACCAATCAGATGTTAAGAACCGACATTTTCCTGTTAAAAAGCAAACGTTTCCAGTTATAAATTCGCGACTTTAGACGTCTCGTGTCAAAAGACAAACGTTTCCGGTAGTAAAATTCGGGTCTTTTAAAGGTTTCCGGTTAAAAGGATAACGTTTCCGGTTGTGATCGTCCAATCAGATTTTTTATTTGGGCCGCGTGTATTCCAACATCTACACCAACACGTGCAAATCTCCACTGGCAAACGTTTCCGGTATGTAGTGTATTTCAACCAATGAAAACCATTCTTACAAATTAGGTTTTGAAGAATATCTTTGGCACCGGGACAATTTGAGCAGGACATGATGAACGGTGGGCATGAGGAATACAATATGCGAGAATTTTTGTAAGGGTTATTTTGATTGGTTCAAACAGACTACATAGCGCAAACGTGTTGCCAGTGGACACGTGTTGATGTTGAGGTTTGAACATACACGACAGCAATAAAAAAATCTGACTGGACGATCACAACCAGTAACGATTTCCCTTAAACATGTTAAACCGGAAACGTTTAAAAGTCTCGAATATTACTACTGGAAACGTTTGCCTTTTGACAGGAAATGTCTAAAGTATTGGACGTTACAACAGCAAACGTTTGCTTTTGTACAGGAAACGTCTTCCAAATGTCAATTCATGACATCTGATTGCTTGGTGCAAGTTAAACGTTTAAAGTTATTAAACGTTTGGATTCATGACGCGAACGGCCCTTCTTAAAAGGTACATGTACCGACATAATGAAGTTGAACATACCAAAGAAAGGCAGTCCTATAATGAGAGAAGTTGCACACATTACGCTAACCGTGTGTTACCCAATTAATTTCCGTCCAATAAGACACTACAGTAGGTGCTCATCCAGTCTTGACTCTACCAAAATAGCTGAATTTTGCTCTTTCAAAGTATTTTGACATTATTTTTCACAAATATAATTACATAAGACTTTCCAGGTAAACTATCTTTCTGATGAGGTGTAAATAAATGTTCTATCAGTAATGCAAGGGAGTGAACCAATAGTCGGCCAATGCGCTCTCCGATTAGTTTAACATGGAGAAGGGATTTGCTGTACTACTATGTTAAATCATAAACTATGTTAATTTGCACAAACTTTGCAGGGGTAAATATTTTGGGGGGAAACCAATATTTATTTAGCTATACATGTGTAGCAGTATATAATAGGTTGTACGTCGAACCATAACAAATTTTGGTCGGCTGAAGAGGCACGAGCCACGATGCCCGTGCGCATCACGCATGTGTCAGAGTTTCTTGCACAAGATTCTACATGTACAAGGCAGTATTTACATAAGTTAAACGTAACACAACTTCAAACAGAACGAACAAAATCAAAGCATATCGGTAGTTTGGGTTGTATTTTCCTTTAGCGATGGGCGACACTTGGCCGTAACGTATATTTAGCCAATGACAAGAAAATGACCACTCATACTATCACAGCATTCGCCAAAACAGAAGTGGATTACCCGAATATCACATTTGACTTATCAATAATGGTACTTTGTCTTAACCATGTTAATATAAAGGTGACACCTTGCACTTAGAAGATGCAGCACTGCATAGAATGGGATGAACATATGTCCCCCAAAAGTAAGAAAGAATTACTATGGAAATACATCAACACTTGGCATACAGATTTACTACGGAAACATTTGAGCTGTTGTTATGCATATTTTAACTGTTGAGATACATATTTCAACTACATACATATATGAAATCAATAAATATTGTGGAAATACATATTTTCAACTGTCGAGATATATGTAAGTTAAGGTATCCAATAATTCAATCACTTTTAAACTTGACGACCTTTTGTGGTCACATATTGTAGAGCAACCTAACTGTGAACAGTTTTGAACAATCAGAGCTGAATGTAGGCAGAATATTTTATGGAATTGGCTACTCATGTACAAAATTGTAATACTAAAAAGAAAAAGATTTACATGTAATTGCGGAAAATATTGTGTATGGTGGATCCAGCCCCTCACGACCGTCAATCATTGTAATCTCGCGGGAGATATCTTTAGTAAAATCTGCACCCCTGATAATTTATCACTATGACGATAGACTTAATCCTGGGTCAAACAAATGCTGGCCTTTCACAGACACAGATTCAAGTTTTAATGCTCTCCTAAGGTGATGACCTAGTTTTGGCCTGACATACTCTTATCAAAGCAGAAGTATGTTGTACACTACACTACAGCTATCGTAGAGCATATCTCACATATACACCTAACCAGCTAAATCGTATAATTTTCTCAGCAGAGTCCAAGCTTTGGTAAAGTGACGATAACAGTCTGCCATATTTTAGAGCATATTAATCTCATATTTTGTGGGAAAACAATGAACAGAGTAATATTTAATGCAGATAAGCGATCAAATATATGCCCAGTGACTATTAGTGACTAAATGTAGACATACAAAAGCCTTTCAACCACTAAGGATCCCCAAAACTCATCTCTGTGGAACTACTTTCATGCAGCGTAAGGCTATCCCGTGAGTCGGTTTGCACTTTTGTCCCTTTCCCTACAGCATTCTAAAGAGCCTCTGGCGAACGCCAGATCTCAAAAATGGGCCAGAGTCTGCCAACTTGTATACTTCTTGTTCATCACCAGAATGATGAATTTTGAAAGTCTAGCTATAATCTTAAAATATATTGCATTATCTAAAATTTGACCTTGATGAAATACATCATGGTCGGTCAACTTGGAAAGGTTTCTAGTCAATCATCGTTTGCATGTGTAGTATGATTTTGAAGAGCCTTGACCTATTCCTTCAAACCATAATACCAATACGAAAATTTGACCTTGATATTAGGTTAAGGTCAGTCATCTTCAATAAGCTTCTGATCCATCACCAGTTGTATACGTTATATCAATTTGAATAGCCTGACAATAATTCACACGAGATAACAAGCAAAATGGACTGACAGACAGATGGACCATGAAGACAATACCCTTTGGCCAAAATTGGCCGAGGTGTAAAAAATAAGATTATTATTTGCAATCACAATCCACCTCTCTGAACTTAATGCAAAAGTACCACAGTTATACTTTAAAAAAGTTGATGGACAGACAGATGGTATGACAGACCGTTGGACAGAAATTCAGACGGCATATGAAAAGTCTGCCTAAGTCTGCCTAATACTTGTGAGTGAAGTGGAGAGAGAGGGAGAGAATTAAGGTTTAATGTCGCATTCAGCAATATTTCAGCTATACAGCGATGACGTGAGTGATGTGACCAAGTGCGAGAGAGAATAGCGACCGAAAGCTGAAAAATTATTTTTTTAATTGCCACTGAAAATTGATGGCCTGAGAGAGCATTTCGGAGAGGTATTGTGATACACCAGTTGTATATACATATGGTTTTTATACTGTCCTTCAAGGGTGTACTACACCAGTTGTAACATCGGTTAAAACTGTAAACAAATCTTTGCTTATTCTGTGAACCCGGGTAATTGTATGCAGAAATTTTTAACAGGACCTATGTGTCGGCAAACAATCACCAGTGACTCGGATATGATAGTATTAACACAGGGAGAGAAAAACAGCATGGCAAATAAATTATACTCTCAGATGATTTAATAAAATGAACGATGAAAGAGATACTGCCAAAAGAAAATATTACACATGCATAAAAAAATCCAAGATGGCAGTAGTGCCAATATTTGATGATGCAACAATACTGACCTTTCTCTCACCTGTATGAAGCCACCAATGAGGTTTGAAAATGATCAATAATCCAGTCAAATGCGACCATGATGTTGCTCGGACAAGAAAAATATCACTGAATTACAGAATAATAATGATTGAGGACAGGCATGACATGAGGGAGTGGGTGGTGGACAATGAAGTGTGGTACTGGTACCATGGTATTTAACCTGATGTACAGACAGGATGGAGACAAAGGCAGGATATATACATTTGGACGAATGCTCACCATTTTGACGATAGAACTGGGCCATTTCTGCAAATCGGATGTCGTAACAAATGCCAATGCCGACTTTGCAGAATGCTGGAATAAAATGGCAAAGATGTATTCTGTATATACATATGGTTTTTATACTGTCCTTCAAGGGTGTAATGTACAAATATATTGAATTCAATTGTCAAATCAAAGTACATGTATATATAATGACGATACCTACAGAAGTCAAAATCAGCATGATCTATAGAAAACAGAATATGAACGTTCCTGAGCGTCGCCAGAGATCAAACTCTCTAGTCATGAAAGGCATGAAATGATGTCATTGTACACATGATGTCGGGCCAAGGTTAGGCGCCGGGCAATGATTTAACATTGGGAATACAATAAATATCTGAAAATGGCTATCATCATGATCATACTATCTTTCAAAATACAAAAACCCAAACAACTTTGAATATGGTCATGGAGTTAAATAGGCATTTCATACACAAGGCTTCGCCTGTGAACATCATGAATAAGATAATACAGTATTGCCAATGTAGAGAAATGGTTCATTGCCTAATGTCAGCGTACTGTCACATGGGTGATGACGTCATCTCACCTTCTGTGGCTGAAGAGTTCGATTTCAGGACTGTGCTAGTCCACGAAAATGATGAATAATCATTTATCAATTCATTAATAAAACACAAAATTTGACACAAAGTATGCAATTCAGCTCTTTGATCCCTCTGTAGGTCTAAAACCACTTTCCCATTACACAATCGTCACCAGGCCATCTGCAGGGGATCTGAAGAGGGCAGATGAACAAGCAGAGGTGAGTGAGTGAATATGATTTAACATCTCTTTGAACACTATTTCAGTCATATCACGAGGTTTGGTTCCTATTCCTTTTCACAGCCGAAAACCACATGGGTATAGGGTCCTATCCTATCGAAACCTGGGAACCCCACATGTGCCCCAGTTAATGACCTGGAGTGTGCACTATGCACAACAATACCCTAGATCAGTCCCCGGGAGCCCCAAGAGGCACAGTATTCAGATCCTACAACTATTTCTTTTTACACCCGGAAATCCCACGGGTTCAACAGTTAGTCACTGAGGCCCTTAATTATTTTTAGTGAAACCAGACTGCACAGTGTCAATCTGCAGAAGACCCATCGGGCAGACCTGCAAGTACAATTGTCCATATACAGAACTGATTCAGCTGACGAAGGGCTGACAGGGGTCACAACATTTTTTTCCAGTTGGTCGCCATTTGTTGAATGAGGCTAAAAATCTACTCGCCACATTGGCGACCTATTGTTTTATTCACTCGCCAATCCCTAGCAACCTTTCGATGTAATAAAGTGACAGACAAATCAGTCTTTCCAACAACATGATAATCCAGTGTTAGTTTGAAAAATAAAAGAGAAAAAAAAAAATATTGCAGTGTACCCTCAAAATTTTGCGCGAAGGAAACGATCATTTGTGTGTCGGTTACGCAAATCCGAAATGGCTTGAATGAAACTCGGGTCAGGTGAAACAAAAGTTCCAAACTCTTCTCTGCAAACTTTTACCACATGACGTTTGTCTTTCAGCATATAAATTTACTGAGCTGGTTTTACTTGACTACAATTGTTTTAGAAGCGACACTGAAGTCAAAACGCACATGTCGTGCTTCAGGCATACCATCGCATTCTTGACCTTGAACTTGCAAATTCCCGCCAAGATTGTTTCATAGAATTTGTTTACTATAATTTTTACTATGATGATTTCATTGACTGAGAACGGTCAGCGGGTCGTGGATTAACTTTTCTAGGGCGAGCACGTGATCTTATTGTGTCACGCCTGTGCATGATTTCAAGAGCACGGATATTACATCAGACCACGTGGTCTCTATACATAGACTAGGCTTCCCCATATCTGTATCGTCGGCATTATTCTGTCATTATTTCCTGTACATTTTAGGCCTGATTGGATTTCGCTGCCTGATAAACTAGACACAAAAATACTTTGGCGACTAAACACTTCATTGACCAAAAATTCACTCGCCACTTTGCCGAGTTACTCTATTTTTTAATCGACACATTGGCGAGTGACTGGAAAATTCAGTCGCCAGTTGTCATTTTTTAGTCGCCATTGGCGAGTTGTCGACCGGGTTTTGTGAGCACTGGGCTGAATTGTACGGAGTAGAAGACTACATTTCTTTAACAAAATTTTGATGCACTGTCATGACTGTTGCCAGTCACAGTCCTAATGCGGTTCCATGTAGATACGGATCCCTGATATAGATTCAAGTGCCTGTATATCCCCTTTACAGGTCTCTATCTTATAGCATTGGACACACCAGTTCTCACCGAATCACCGAAGTTAAGCAACATTAAGCTCGGTCAATACTTGGATGGGTGACTGGGTACTGTACTGGCTGGGCTGATCAGGGTCCAGGGTAATAGGAACTGTAAGCACTCTCGTGTTCTGGCACATGTAGGCACTGTCGTGATATGACTGAAACCCTACTACTCACTCACCCCTATCGCACAGGTGAACATTTGACATTCACGTTCATGAATTTGAGAGGTTGGGGGGTGGGGGGCAATGAAATTTTCTCCAGTGGCTCATCGCTTCTCTGATGTACTTGGAGATCAGGGGATATAACCTTCGTTGATAAAAAAAGTTATGCAGCATATCAGCCGTCAGATTACTATACATGTGTGATAATGCAACTCAATAATGTTCTGATGATTTTTGAAGAACATTGATGACAATTCTCATAAACTACTCTCATCCTTAACTTGATGAGGGTTTTCTTCCTCTCCTTTTACCACGAGTCACTGACAACCCATTCCTTACGGCCCTATAGGGTTCCCTGGGGTGTCATCATGCACACTCCAGGTCATGGTAAGAATAGGCCGCAGCGATAGCCCCTCAGAGAGCTTGTCGTAAGAGGTGACTAACTGGAGCACCTGTGAGGTCTCAGCAGGGCTCGAATTGGCGGCCTGCAAATTGCAATTTGCAGGCCAAATTTGAGGTGTTGCAGGCCATGTGAAAATTCGCCTGCAAAAAAAAAAAAAAAAAAAAAAAATTGCAGGTCATAATTTCTGTGGCAGAAATTGTTATTATCTTCTGTTCAGTGGATATTCTGGAGATCATTTTCGTCGACGGCATGTCCAAAAGGTAGAAAACTTTTCATCTTTTTCAACACAAAATACATCGTCGTGGTCGAGTTCAGATCGATGGCAAAAGTAAATATGTTCAGGGGAGTCTGCTCGCGCATTACTTGGAAATAGAGAACTGTTGTCTCTCTTTACTGTCCTTACGCATGCGTGTGCCGCTGTTCTAGGAATCCTATTTCCGTTCGTTTGTTGCCGAGAGACTGGCCAAAATGAACTGACAGATTAATTTGCCGGGCTGCCAAATAATGAAATAAATTGTGTGATGGCAAAAGTATCAACTGTACGATCGTGGGGGTTTAACGACTGGCTCAAACCAGACACGGCTTACTCCAACTATAACGTATTATTTCATTAATTATTTCACGTGAGTTCGGTGTTTATTATTAAAAAAGACACTTATTTATGTGAAGATCGCCTACAAATGTAAAACAGAGCGTCATTTATTCAGAAAAGTTTGTTGAAACGCGTAAAAACGCACCTTGTTGACAAGCTCCTCCAACGAAAACCCGGAAGGCAATCTCAACGTTAAAGATGTCAAATTGAAGGGCAACAACTCTGCTTTCACTCTTCACAGCCTTTCTCGTGTCAGGTGGTAAAAATGCGTCGATTTTATTGGGTAAAATGGTCATGTGTTTCGAATCCTTTCCATTCAACCTCAATAAACCCGCGAAAATGATGATCACCTGACGTAATGCGACTTGCTGATTGGTCAAACTGTGACAACTGCTCATTACCATAAAATATTCACGAGTTACGCATGCGCCCTGGCCGATCTCGACGGAGTCTGAATGGCGCTGGGTTTCGCTGCGGGAAGCCACACTTCGCGTAAACGAAAGGATTTTTACCGATTTACTTGGAATATTCAATAAATATTCAATGATCGTTATGCTACGAGTAACCAGGAATACATACTGTAACATCTATAAGAATTTAGACGAGTTATTAAGTGAAAATGAAGCAAAACAGACCGTCCATCGGTAGTACTCTGAACGTGATAGAATTCTAACGCGAGTTTTACGGTACACAATTTTTTACGAATTACGATTCCTAAATATTTCTAAAGCTGTAAAATGACAAATATGTTCTGAATGTATGTTCAGGGTTTTAAATGATGTATCGTGCATCGAATACTATCCATTATTTCAATTTATTTATCAATTCCCGTGACCAGACAGTCGCCGTTTTTTGAGCCCCATTTTGAACAGTTCAACTCTGCTTGACAGCATGGCACTCACACGTCGACCAGCGTATAAGTGGCCGACAGGACTAGGGTTAAGTGTAAAGTCCGTTATTGAGCTGTGGTCCATCAAAGAATTTCGAAAATCTTATTAAAAAAATGCAGGTCAAATTTTGCAATTGCAGGTCATCTTGGATTTGACCTGCGAATTTTTTGGAAGGGGTTTTTTTTTGCAGGTCATCTCTCATGCTCTAAAGCGAGCCCTGCTCAGGTGTGAAAAGTAATAGGACTCTACCTGTGTGGTTTCCGGGTGTGAAAAGGAAGAGGAACAAAACATCGTGATATGACTGAAATAGTGTTGAAAGCAACGTTAAATCATATTCACTCACTCACTCAATCCCCATTCCTTACGTGTTTCAAAAGTTGTGAGTTCATGCCCGGGAGACAAAACATCAGATTCCTTGAACTTTATCTTCCCAGGTATATCAATGTCAAACAGGTGGACCTGAAAATATAATGAAGAATATCAGAGAATTAAATTTAAAATATGTGGGTTCTCAGGTTATATTTTTTCAGAATGTGGTGGTCGGCCGAGCAGGCAGCCGAATTACATTTCCAGTTTCAACTCAAAATAACATCAGTTATGAAATAAGTTACAAATGCAAATTCAATTAAAAAAAATCAAGAATTCGGCTTAATTTGCTTATGATAAATATCATACATTCCACAGGGCAGTGCAGTAGGGGTATATGTGTATATATGGCCTGATGTGAGAACATTTTGAAGTCCAGAGATACTTGTATATCATGTATGAAACATGAATAAGAGGTTTTATATGCTGTACCAGCAAAAAGTACATGGGATGGGGGGGATTTTTCAGCTCTATGGTCTTTTCATGGTGGGTGGTATACATTTAGGAAGATAGCCTAGGATCAGAAAAAGTGGTCTTCTGCCTACTTCAGGCCATCCTTAAAAATATGTTTGTTGGCTGTAACCCGACCCTACCTCAGGAAGTTGGGTCGGTAGGTAGGTAAATTTTTTTTTTTTTTTTTTTTGGTTGTCAGCTTTTCCTTTCGGGGAGGGTGAAAGAGGTTAATTGTGTGATTTTGTCCAGATACCATGGTCATTTGAAAAATACTTGACACCCCTGAACACATTCTTTACAATGAATAGTGACTAGCTGGTCCAAAAATAATAATTTACATATATTATTATAATTCATATACACACTTTTGCTAAAATTGTGAAATGAAAAAAAAAAATGCTCTGTGTTATAAGCTGACAGAAGTTTGTTCATTACCATTTGGAGTTGAGAGAATTACCTCAAAATTAATCACATAACATCATTACCGCCTGCCCACTTCACAAATGTGTGGTATGGTTTTACGCACTCCCTTTATTCAGAATAGAAATTTCATCGTAATTTAATTTACTGACAAGAATCCGGCAAATACTAAGTTTCTAACCTGTGATAGGAGCTTTACGTGGTATTTAGTCCGAGGTGGAATTCTGACAAGCGTATTGGATGCCGACATCGGAACGTCAAAATTAAGCAGACGGGTCTAATTTGTCAAGACTGCTGGAGCTCCCTGCACTATCCCAATCCTTGTCTTTGTAAAAACATGGTGAGCTATAAAAAGGTTACCTAAATTAACCGATGAGAGCTGATACGAGAGATGAAAATCGCCATGCCAAATTTCCTTAGGGAAGTGATTTTGTGTTGTTCAACCTATCATATTATATTTCTGATTAAATAAGTGCATAATTTATTTTCAAACGAAAAAGTAATGATTTAAATTTTATGATTCAAAATAAAGAAAGAGAACTCGATTTTATTCTCAAAGATCATATCAGAGCCACAGTTCTGCATATAAAATTCGGCAACCAATCATCATTGCATACATGTAGTATATGCGGGAAGAGCAGTGTCCGTGAATGTTCTCTAAAATCATCAGCCGAGAATTCAAGTGACTGTGAACGAAAAGGGATACCGACATTATCCCCCAACGACAGTTTCCCCAACGAGAAGAATGGATGGCGAATGATCAAACGAGTCACAGTTCAATATTGTCCAAGAGTATTGACATCATACTGACTACAGACTCAGTGCGATGATGATGTGTAAATCATCTACCTTTCCTAGAAAACTTCGTCCACGGCTTCAAGGAAGATTTTCCGCAGTTTTCGCCATTTTTGTCAGCTCTCCCGCGCACGTGGCAAATATTACACAATCCCATGCTAGGAATAGCCTGTGCAGGAGACTACCGCTTGTCAAACAACCGAAGAAATTATGACCTGGCGGCAATCGTTGCTGATTACAATTTATTAAAGTAGTTTTGGTTTCTTCTCACGGTGATTTTCAGTGGAAGAGTTAGAAAAATTAACACCAACTGTCTGCATTTGGTCGCACTGAAAAATCTCCTCAGAGAAAAGTAGAAATCCAACCATCGTTGGTCTCTTCGTCAGACTCAGAAGCTGTCGGTGTACGGACCCACGAGGTGGCGACAGACCGTCCTAAACTCCACGTTCCACGTCGGTTCGCGACAGAGCTCTTTATGACAGGTTTTAATAACCAACTGTTTTGAAATATTTTCTCCATTCTTTGTTGCTGTTGCCTCTCGCTGTGGTGTTGTGTTCTCGTCACAAAACAGAAGCGCTTGCTTGGCGAACGTTTTACATTCGTTTACCCGCGAGAGAAGACAGGGGAGATAACTTTGATAGTTCCAAATAAAATAAAAAGATGACCTGTATGAAAATCGGCGAAAAAAAAGTTTCCAGTCGGCGGATTTTTGGACACACGGTCGGGTTACGCGCAACAAACTTATTTTTAAGGATGGCCTCATGCATGTACCTTTTCCTGGAGTGAGTGAGTGATTGAATAGAATTTAACGTCGCTTTCAACAACATTTCAGCTATATCACGACGAACCAACTAAGCACCACCCAGCCCAGTTGTGTTCCTGTTAGTGTTACCCTTTTCCTGGAACAGCCCATCAGACACAACCCACACAATCCTAGCTCTGTAAGCTCCTATACACTCCAAGTCTCGAGTGTGCAGGTGCTTGATGATGCCAAGGGAAATACCTTAAACTCACCTTACGATGTTTAGCAATAAGAGTGCCTTCAGGGTTAAATACAGTACAGGTGTTGTAATAGAGACCATCCTCTTCCTCGGGTACTGAGCCTAAAATGAAACAAAAGTTATGTCAAACACAGTTCAGATACCCAGATAATTCAAGTCTTCATGAAAAGGGACCGTATACTTTAAACATGTTAAATATTTAACAACTTTAGTAATCCAATAATCACACTAAATTCAACTTACCATGGTTACCTTGCAAAGTGAAAGACTTAAAATTCACCTGAAATTTCTAACAACCCTCCTCCCTGCAAATCAGAATGAGATGGTCCCATGTCATACAGAGATACCAGTACGATGGGTTCAACCTCTGAAATATGATGTCTGATAGGGTGATCAGGCTTCCAGTTCAACCAAGGCAACCAAGGCCATTGACTTGGGATGCCATAACTACTAGCCTTGATGCCCACGGCTAATTTCCAAGTAATTTCATACCAGACAGACCTTAATTCCACGAAATTGGCCTTGCCCTCAAATTTCTCAAATTCAAAGCCTGTGTGGAACATTAATGTCATGTGCCTTATTTTCAGACTATGGGAATCATCTCAATAATCCAATCATCAGTTGACCTAATAATTCAGCCATGATGTAGGAGTTGCTGTGGGTGAACACAGTCCAGTTTGAAGATGAGTATGCATGATTGCAATTCAGGATAATTACATTATTCTGCATGTTATAGAGCAAAAGAAATGCAGAATTCAGACTTTTCCTCGACCTCTTCTGAATTTTGTATTTTTCAAGGCTGAGCCTGGAATTCTTATTACTCAAAATTTAGGGAATTTCTATTTTCTCGAAATAAGGTGTCGAGTCCTTCTGCTGAGTTCTAATCCACTCCTCATAAAAGCTGTCAATGACTGTACTTCAGCACCCCTCATGGCAAGTTTGAGGGTCAAATAGCTCATAGCCTCCCAGCAATATTAGAATAATCCTAACTAATCCTTGTCGACTTGGACCAGGGCTTGCTTTTTCACGGGAATCCAATTTCCATAGCAACCCTACAAAATAATTCACAGGACTCCAACAGCTTCTCCTAAAATTTTATTAATCTGCATGGAAATGATAGCTTTGGATTCCCGTGGATTCCCATAGAGTTGGAGTGCTGGAATCTGTTTGCATTCCTGTGTATTGCGATGAAAAGCAAGGCCGGTATAGATTGAACATTTCGCATAGCATCAGATTGTATACATCCTATTGTCAGATACATGTATTACCCTAGATTGTATAACTCCTACTGTCAGATATACCCTCTGATTGTATACACCCTACTCTCAGATATTACCCTCTGATTGCATTGGGGTTAAAAACATGCCATGCAGCTCTTGTGCACATGGCTGTCAACCAATCAGCATCGTCCCTTACTAAATGGAGCGGAGCACGAGCTAGAATTTCACAGCTAAACAAGATGTGCCCTGTGCTCTGGTTGAACATCTACATGTAAGTCATTTATTCTTTGTAACTATGGTAACCTCAGAACTGTCTGTGTACCATCCTCTGCCTGCATTGGACCGGAAATCATGGTGCGAAGGTGCAATCATTTTTTATCAGGATTTATCGATACAGGATGGGATGCGTTTCCTTTATCTCACACATATATGCATATAAACACTTCCTGTATCGATTAATCCTGATAAAGACTAAGGGCGCACATGCATGATTCCCGGTACAATTCTTAAAGAGGATGATACACAGACAGGTTTGATGTTACAAACACAATGGGAGAATATGAGCTAGATCATACCTGCCAGCTATGTTCCAGAAAGTGCGACAGGCATTCTTTCTAATTCTAAAACCTTGTCTACAGTGTAACCTCTCTACAAGACTGTCATTGGGAATCAATTTTGAACCACCTTATATAGCCTGGATTTTCAGCCTTTTAAAAAGGTTGCAATGATAAGCAATTATAAATATGGGGGACACCATCACCGCTATTCATGCTATTTAGAGGTACTCCATATCATCTGTCATGCCTGTAGCAATCAATTGATATTGACCAGGTCAGAATTATCCATCGAAATATGAAAATGCCTGCAGTACAACTTAGCAAATGGATATGGTCGTGTCTAGGTGAAGATGAAGCCTTGTGTCAACTGTCAAATACAGACATTTACCTCCAACAAGAAAGACTTTATTCTCAGCAGCCAACTTAGACAGCAGGTTTGTAGATTCTCCAGGTATTTTCTCTGAATACTTGGGAAAATATTTGGTGCCGTAGGGGGAATTGAAGCACTCCTGTAAAACAAGATACAATCACATCATGTCGTATATCTCTACATGTAACTGACTCATTCAGCTTTATATCTTAATAAATTAGAAAAAAATCTAAAGACAAATTGATCAAGATGGCAATGAGAACTCAATCAAACAATTTGAGTACGAGAGACAAATAATAGCGATATGCTAATATGCTATGTTTGTATGCTGAAAGCCCAGTCCCATGATGCGGTTTATAGTAACAATTCGGCGCAAATTCCCCTCGATTCGAGCATGTAACAAGGCTGCAGCGCAAGAACACCTGAGTTGTATACAACTCAAGTTCAAGTTGTAGGAAGCAAGTCAGAGAAATCATGTCCTATTTCATACGACGAGTCACATTTAACCATGGTAACTGAATCAAGGGGAATCCCCACCGAGTTGTTACTACAATTCGCATCGTGGCAATAAGGCCATTTCACGCGATTAATGCATGCTACGAATCTGGAGATTAAGGGAGTTTCTTGAAACTAGGTCATGATTTCCTCGATAGGAATGGCATATGCCGCAGTTATTCAAATGGGATACATGTACACCATACTCAGTTTAGTGTTCTAATCGGCATGGAGTGAGTGAATAGAATTTAATGTCGCTTTTAACAATATTTCAGCTATATCACGACGAACCAACTAAGCACCACCCAGCCCAGTTGTGTTCCTGCTACTTCAAAGAAGAAATCTTTGAAGCAGCATGGAACCAGACACCCTCCATCCACCCTACAAAACACTGAGACAGCGCACAAGACAGGACGCTTACATGGTGCAATAAAGACAAGTGATAGTGCTAGACATTACAGTATCAAGTTCCTGTTACTTCTCAGCAAAATGCCTTGAAGCAACAGGAACCTGAACCCACCCAACCACCCGCTAATCGGCATGGAGAGGAGTTCCAATTGGAATGGCAAATATGCCATTGTAATAATATACGCCAGTATATGGCTTTAATATAATATGGCTTTAATATACGCCAGTGCATTCCGAAATTATAACCTTTCAAAACACTGTATAAACTAGAATTTAACCTTGAGGGCTGTTCCATTTGAAAATATGTCCCCCCCAGGAAGGGAAAAAAAAAAAATATATATTAGTGGGTGGGGTTGTCCAGAATAGAAATCTCTTGGTGGTCCCTCCAGGTAATAAACTGCTTCTCTTGGTGATTGTTTAAGCCTGTAAAAATATTGCTTCTATGGGTGGGCCCTCTTTTACCAATATGCACTTTGTTATTTGGAAAGGGATTCCTTTTTAATGGAAATTGATGTGAAAAATCGCGGAAAACGAGCTTTATCTGGTCCTCGACATTCTTCGTTGCGCTCTGACGACTTCCGGCTGTTTGGAGTAGTCTCCCTTGAAAACAAAGAACAGGCGCGGGCCGAGTGGTCTCCATTTACTCATTTTGGATATTTCCGTGGTTTTCTGTTCAGCCTTGAAAATTCAGGGTAAAATGGCGGACTGGGATTGTAAATCTGTTGGCGAATGGTTGAGGCGGGAGGGCTTGGGACAATATGTCCAAACCTTCGAGGTGAGACATTATTTTATTCAATATGTATTCAACGAACGCGAAATACTAATCACTTGCAAATATGTCTTGTAACGGCGTTCTTGAAAATATTCACGGTACATCGTGACACCACGTGGTCCTGAGCAAATCCAAAGGGGAAGTGACGATAGGCCTGTATCAATGAATACTCACGTGGACTGTTTATGTTTACATTTTGAACAATAGCCGTGCGTGCGCAATGGGCGGGTGCCTTTTCCCTTCCAAATAAAAAATGTGGGTGGGTGGGCTGCTATGATGAAAAAAAAAATGCTTCTCTCCCAGGTTGTACTGGACATTTATTTGTTGTTCTGGGTGGAGGCAAGGAGAATTACTTTGCATATATTGGTAGTTGGGGTGTACAAAGTTTCCCTTCCTGGGGGGGGGTACATCTTTTTAAATTGAACAGCCCTGATGAAATAGGTCCAGGTCGGTCAACTTGAATAGGCTTCACCAGTTTTCCTCAGTAGTGCACTGTCAATTTGAACAGCTGAGCCATGATCCCTTGGGATAACAATAACTACAATTTGACCTTGAGAAAAATAGGTCAACTTCAAGGTCAGTCACATTAGAAAGGCTTCTAGTCAATCACCAGTTACGTACAAATTTGGAGAGCCTACATTTAGATGTAGGCCTACTCCTTCAATAGTTATCACCAATACTCAAATTTGACCCAAATGAAGGGACTGGGTATAGCGTGGCAAGTTTCAGCCCCCTAGCTCAAGGGTAAGGAAATAGGGGAGGCTGAATTAGTCCTAAGTACTAATCTTTAATCTTTAAATGAGAGTGGGACTCCTGCTGTTTTTTCTCGAGGACCGTTACAATGTATTAATCACTCTCCTACAAACTGGAAATGCAATGGAGAGCAATATTAGAGAGTGTAGTTACTCTCACATCAATCTCACAAAACAACATCCTGGAGAGGGATCAAATCACAGCTCGAGATGGTTAATGTAACTTCATGCTACAAGAATTCTGAAGATGATTCATGCGGACTGCATGGGTTCAGAACAAGTCTGTTGTTGGTTTTTTGATACATACCGGTAATGCAATAATTTGAGCTCCTGCTTCTGCAGCCTCACGAATCAACTGGGCGGCCCTTGATAGGTTATCAGACTTTGACGCAGAGACCAACAGCTGGACCATTCCTAGTCTGAAGACTAGACAAAAGAAATATATCTGAGATAAGCTAACAGTGAAAACAAACATAATATTCTGTAATGTGCAATAAATCCCAGGACTAATTAGAGGTTGATGCTCTAATCAATACACCATTGCAGAGCAGTGTACATGTACATAAGTCCATGTCAATACATGAATGACAATTACAGAAGTCAAGTGTACATTTTCTTTAAAACAACCCCAGCTCACTGTTTCTGGTCAAATAGCTACCTCTATATAAAAAAAATAATAATAATAATAAAAAAATAAAAAAATAGCTGCATCATGTTCCCCAAAAAGTTATTTATGCAGAGCTACATGCACTGTATCCATCTCAATATTAAACTGAGCTGACAAGTTCTGATATCCAAATTTTGTAAGTCCTAATTCTGTAATTTGATGTCACATGTCCATAAACTCTGTTAATCTGAATTTAATTCAGTCATCCATGAGACTCCCATTTAACATGTTTAACATGTTTAATCCATTATATTTTTGGATTAGATTTTCCTGGAGCCGAGGTCACAGCAGATGTCTTGTAACTCTGGGGAGTTCCATGAGACCTCAAATGCAATGGGTGTCCGAGACGTTGAATGCATGGGATAATGTTTTGAAAAAAGAAGTACATGTACATGTACAAGAGACTGTAATTGACGTTACCGACACATTGACCATGTTGACAAAAGAAAAGAAATTTGTTTTGATGCGCATGATGGTAGTAAACAATTCATGAAATTTTTTGGTGCAGGTCGATAACTTGAGGATTTGAATTTCACATACTAGTAAATTCGGACTGCCTAGATTATATATGTGCAAAGTTTCGGCCCAAATGATCATTGCTACATGTACCTCTAGCCCCAAAGTTATCTGTTGTTACATGTAATATCAATAATACTTGCAGTTGATAGTCACACATGCTGTTCGTTGATCTTCATTCAGTATGTACAACTCGTACCACATAAATTATCTTGATGCTTAATAAATTAATTAAATATTTGGCGATAAATTGCCAAAAATTAAACTATATGTATTTCTGGTGCTTGATTTTCATATGTTACATGTATTGGAGGATGCCTATTTCACAAAAACATTTCAGAAATTTGATGCATATAATCTATTTATTTAGGTGCCAGACTATGCTGTGGCATACATGTAGGAATCTGCACCCTAATACGAGTATCAAATCCTGGGACAGAATATTATCTGAAAGATACGGTCTTCAGCCTTTGACAATTCGGACTAAATCAAATCAGACCTCCGAAGCAAACTGAAATCAATAGCGGAGCGACGTGCGTGACAAAGTGGTGGGCAGTGTACATGCATACATGTCCTCAATGCAGTGCAGTCAGTTTGAAATGAGCAAGCCTGTCAATCGAGTTGCACTACCCAACGGAAATGCTTCAAGTTCGACTTGTCAGCGTACTGGCGTACATGGATGTATAGACTAACACAACACTGCATAGTGCACAGTGTCGGAGCCTGGAGAAGGTATCTTCTAGATATTCCGTCCCAGGATTTCAGCCTCAGAGTATCTGTACCCCAGTTGTGCGGGTCATGGAAAGCAGATGGAACAGCTGACCTATCATTAGCGAGAGTTGTCTGGAAAATTTTATAGGAACAGTTGTGGCTATCAACAAAATGCTGCCCCAATTTCAGTGTTACGCGTTGCATCATTCTCTTAGGTACAATGGGAGCAATATTGGGAGTAGTAAAGAATCATTCGCTCGGGGAGGATAAACGGTTGCAATTGTGAGGATTTGAGGAAAATTTGTGAAATAGTGACGCATATATCGCCGTCTGAATTTTTCAGTCGAAAACTTCAACTCTCTACGCGCCATGTTGGTGACGTCACGGTATATGTGTGCTGGCCGTTTGCAATTGAACATCATGAACAAGGCGCGTATAAAGTGGAAGTTGTCGACTGGAAAATTCAGACGGCGATATATTCGTTACTATTTCCCAATAGTGCGCAAGACTTTAAAATAGTGCGCAGGAAGGGATTATAGATTAGATCTGGGACGAGTATAGAGGGATATGAAACGCGGCTCCTCTCTTTGAACTAGGGTTTGTCTCGCTAATTGATATGTTAATGAGTGATTAGTGATTGGTTAATTAGTACGCCTCGTCACTGATTGGCTTTTGTGTGCAAAAGACCGTCACGTGTGCTTCGCTGCGAGTCCCACCATGTTTCGCTGGTCAATGCTGGGCGAATACACGTGCTTGTCAACAAGGCTCCATTAACATGAACGCCAGTCAACTCAATTTAGGCCAAGATTGGTGACAAAAAAAATTCCTTTACAGCTGAACGAGTGGCAAAAGGAATACATCATGCAAACGACAAGAAACAAAACTAGTGCACAGAGAAAAAATATCTAAAAAAACATATGACCCAAAAGAGTAGTTCAATCACAAAAACGTACAAGAATTGTGAGATTTGTTCAGAATTCTACATATTTGGCATTTTTACGATTTTCACGAGCAATTATTTACAAAAACGAAAATGGAAAATTAAAACATTTTGCGTACTGTCAATGACATGCTTGCATATTTTGTAAAAACTAGCACAGATATACTTCAAAAATTGAGATAAATGAGAAGTTTGATCACAAAGAAGGGGAAAATGAGTTTTTCCTCGCCGCTCCAGCCGCTCAGTTATCGGCAGCGCAGAGCGGTCGAAAGTTGTCATGAAAATATGCATCTTTTCGATGAAAATCCCTCAAAAGTTTCTTCTCTCAAAATAGTACCCGTCTCGATCAAATAATCTCATGCAAATTACAGCAGAAGAACGTCTATAAATCTGGTAAAATCTGGAATGAATTCGTTACGAAAACTAGGCGATGCAAAGGTTCACGCGCGTAGAGCGCGAGACCTGGCAGGCGAGACATACGTTCAGCGGGAGCTCGCGGCGGCGCCTTTGATGTTGGGGTACGTTTCATATCCCTTTAATATTCGTCCCAGATTAGATGTACGGCAGTTTCAGAGGTGGGTGATTCGTAATAAAATTATCTAAAACCCTCGCTGGAGGTGACTGGGGCCGACCTATAGCCCTCATACTCGTGAGGCTATAGCCCTCATACTCGTGAGGGCTATATATTATTTAGCTAGTATTTACTTCTGTGCTAAAATTACTTTTCCGAGGCGGTGGGGGGGGGAATCCCCTAGTGACGTCATTGTATCTAACAAAATGGGTTGCTCTACGGCAGCGAGGTTCATTTCGGCCAAACGTTCTGTTGTCTGTAAGTTGTAAACATAGAAAAAAGAGGATGGCAACAAATTCCTGTTGAGTGTTGTTGCAATGAACTTGTGACAAGTTGTGTTGTTGTTGTAAACATGCTATGGCCACAAGCAGGCAGGACTTGATAAAATATGTCATTCTTATTTTCATGGTTAAATGATTGTATTTCAATGTTTGCTATTAAAACATGGGCATCCGAACAATCTGAAATGAAAGTAAAAGGCAAAAGGGATAGATAAACCAGTTGTTGTACAGTACAGATAATTTCAACCATCGACACACACTTACCCGCCATTTTCTCATGTGCTCCGCCTCGGAAGCAAAGAATGCGCACCCACTCAGAAGGCTGGCCAAACTGCTCACTACAACGTATTTCGGTTATACATTCCAGACAGCCTTGCTTCTGCACTCTGCATTAATGATTGTATCTCAGGTATGGGGAGGGAATCAGCAAAATGAGGGGTGGGTTGTTTTGATAGGTCATGTTGAAATTTCTGTAATGTTATGATTTTTGGCATCTTGCGGGCGCTTTAATTAGCATAACTAAATTTGTTATGAACATGTTAGTTCATAATTAATTTCTAATCTATTCTATTCTGCTTTCGTGCTCACTAGCCAACGTCACGGTTTGGGCTGATGTTGTGACGCCTCTGTTATCTTCTGTTCCACTCAAACGAACACAAAATATTTATCGTTTAAACAACCACACAGATTTATGGGATCAGATAATCGACTGATGAAACGGAATTCGACTGATGAAAACGGAAACTCGGTCGGTTATTTGTTGATAGCTCGCTTAATACTGGTTCGATTCTGACAATCTAAGTTTCCGGAGTAGCTGAAGAGATTCTCTTTTCAAATATATATAGTTTGATGACAACAGTTTTTATCCCTCGGCCAAATTTGGCCTAGGGGTATTGTCGTCATCATGTACGGCTGTCCGTACGTCCGTCCGTACGTCTGTACGTCCGTACGTCCGTCCGTCCGTTACCGCGATCTCTACAGAACCGTTTCATGCATGGCAACCAAACTTGGTACATCTATTTATCTTCACGTAAATCAGAAGCCTATCGAAAATGAGTCATCTCGGACAATATTTTGCAGAGTTATGCCCCTTTTTACAAATAAAAATCCATTTATGATTTGTTATTGTGATAATTTCAGAACCGTTCCATATACAACATCCTAACGTGATACAGTTGTTTCTCTTGACCTGAACTAGGTGCCTATCAAAAATGAGTCGTGTCGGAAAGTATTTTGCAGAGTTATGCCCCTTGTCTAATAAAATCCGTTACCGCGATATCTACAGAACCGTTTCATGCATGGCAACCAAACTTGTTACATCTATTTATCTTCACGTAAATCAGAAGCCTATCGAAAATGAGTCATCTCGGACAATATTTTGCAGAGTTATGCCCCTTTTTACAAATAAAAATCCATTTATGATTTGTTATTGTGATAATTTCAGAACCGTTCCATATACAACATCCTAACGTGATACAGTTGTTTCTCTTGACCTGAACTAGATGCCTATCGAAAATGCGTCGTGTCAGAAAGTATTTTGCAGAGTTATGCCCCTTGTCTAATAAAATCCGTTACCGCGATATCTACAGAACCATTTCATGCATGGCAACCAAACTTGTTACATCTATTTATCTTCACGTAAATCAGAAGCCTATCGAAAATGAGTCATCTCGGACAATATTTTGCAGAGTTATGCCCCTTTTTACAAATAAAAATCCATTTATGATTTGTTGTTGTGATAATTTCAGAACCGTTCCATATACAACATCCTAACGTGATACAGTTGTTTCTCTTGACCTGAACTAGATGCCTATCGAAAATGAGTCGTGTCAGAAAGTATTTTGCAGAGTTATGCCCCTTGTCTAACAAAATCCACTCTATTATCATGTTAGTATACTATCACATTTATTTATTGATTGGATGACTGATTTATTCATTTATTCTCTCAGACAATGCAAAGAATGCTTGCAAATCTGTTTTGAAAATGACATACATGTGCCATTTAGTATACATGTACTGTATTTATCTAGCCATGTGTACTGTTGTTTTGGTGAGACATCGATACAGCTCTTTCAATTTATTCAAGAAACAAATTAATTTAAGGGGAGGAAAACTTTTTTTTTTCAAGGAAAGTACACTTACAATACCATGGGTAAATATTTCTTCCCACAAGCCAATCAATTGGTAGAGACACCCTTATTATAATAGCTGGGGTTCAGAGCCGAGGGGTTTGGATAGCGCAGCTTCATGTTTAATTTTTGAGATAGTGGGCAACTGAAATTTTCGTGTCGACTTCGCTGAAATTTTTTCTGGACCGACCGACATGCGGTTTATCTTGTCCGGAAAATTATTCCGTGGACTGACTGAAATACTTTTAGCTTTCCGGAACGCTCTACTTTCTTACGAATAAAATGATATAAAATATATGCATGTACCTTCTACCGTTTTCCTTAAAAGGGTTCGCTGAAAAAAAAAACGATTGAAAATCACAACATTTTCAGCAATCTCACGTTCGGCTATTTCCGTATTGGCGGAACGAGCCTCTCACATGGAACGCACATTCTCGTCTCGCGAGACTCCCTACTGCGAGAAAGAGTCTCACGCGTAAATGGGAGCCATCCCCCCAAAATTTGGGGGGTGAGTAGGCGGCGTATGATTATCTGGCTTGTCACTGACCTGCTGACTCCGCCGAGTTAGAAGCGAATTGCTAAACATAACGTGGGCTATATAATTGGGAAATGACTCTTTCCATTTCGGAGCATATCAATCGCGAACAAATTATTGTCCGTATGTATACTTGGCCGTGAAAGCGAGTTATCTAATACAGGAAGTAGTTCGCGGGTAGACACGGCTCGCTTTGAGAATGATGTCATGCTGCCTCGCTTTGAGATTGGAGATTCAAAAATGTCACCAGTTTACATGAGAGTCGCTTTGGTCTCCCGCGGGTAGACACGGCTCTCTTTGAGAATGATGGAACGCACAAATCCCCACCGGTGGGGAGCGTATGACGATCACGCAGTGAGCCGGCTACGAAACAGTGCCTTTGATAATCAAGAGATCCGGACGCATTTTATTGTGAAATTCAGTTAATTTTAATCAAACGAACATATTTCATTCAAATTATAGGCCGACCTAATAGGCCGGCGAAGCCGGCCTTAGGTCGGGCTTATTGGTAAGAAATCCAGAAAACAACAACAACAATTCAAACATACTGACGATCCCACCTTTTTCCTCAATGTGGGCGGAGCCTGTTGTTCGACGCGTTGTCAACGTAAACGTCATCGACTGGAGGCTGACATGTTTCTCGTCTCGGTGAAACGAGAAAATAAATACTTGCATTCATGTTTACACCTGTGATTTTTTGCTCCTTCTGCAAGGGTCTTTCGAATTTTCAAACGCCGACCTTCGCAGCCGGCCTTAGGATCGGGCTTATTTAAAGAAATCTTAAAACGTAGGAAGAGCAAAAAGCGTTGTTGTTGTCACCGAAGCACATCCGGGCACTTCGCACAACCATGACTACAAAGCAACGTTCATGAGTTACGGCCCTTGAATTCGTTACGTTCCGCCACACGCAAGTGTTCGCGTTTTGTTGCATTTCTAGTGATAAATTGTGTTTTGGTTTGTTCCAAGGGCTAATAACATTTACACAAGTACCACAGTCATGTAACAACGTAATTCATTCCACGTTTAGCTCCGCCGAAAACAGAATCTCGAAGCGGATATTTCCCTTCGGCTTCCTAGGACTTCTAGCTCTGGTATAGCCTTGTTCCATACTACGTGAGAACAATGCTATGGTTGTAAACCAGTCACCAGATGGAGTTGTTGGGAAAATGCTGTACGGGCAATATTTGCCGAACCAATTAAATATTGCCCGTACAGTATTTTCCCAACAACTCCATCTGGTGACTGGTTTACAACCATAGCGTTGTTCTCGTAGTATAGAACAAGGCTATACCAGAGCTATATGACTTCATACAAATGTAACGTGTAACAAAGTTGGAATATTAACAAAAAGAAATTGGAGCTTTCTTTATTCTTAATTTCTATAATAAGTCAATAAAGGTGCAAGGATGGTTCAATGGTATTTGAATCAGTGGTTCCAAAGATAAAGTGAACAATGGATTTCCTTACGTCAAGCACTGATTGATTCTACTCGAACAGCAGGCTAACTCGGGATGAAAATAAGTAAACAATAGCTTTTACATATAGTGATAGAAATTACTTCAATAAGCCCCACTCCCCAGGGATCCTGGACTTTGGGGGTGTTTGGAGGTGTTAAGTGTAACAGGAATACAGAATAAAAGTTTGACAAAAAAAAAATTAAGCAATAAATGTGCTGATTCCTAATACAATACTTTATTTCCATATATGAATCATACAGAAATTAAAAATGAACATAAATTAAAACAAAAGACAATAGGTCAATTACTGTGTTTAAAACAATTTGCTCCTAATGCGTCAGAGTGACAATGAGGCCCACAGCGGCTGCTCTTTACCCCCATGAAGACCGACCCCTCCCCGTCCCAATCATCGGCCTCCATAGCCACCCGGACAGACGGTCGATACATATAAACATATAAACATTCAAGTAATTATTTAAATTGGTGATTACATTTTAGAAACTGAATATTAATATATTTGCCACAAAATATCCAACAATGTCTATTTTATCTTCATTTTAAACCAAGAAATATTCTCAGTCATTAATTTGAAGTAATACAAATAGAAATATGATCATTAAATTAGTTTTTTTTTTATTTTAACTTTGTTTACAACATTTTTAATAATGCCTAAAAAGCTAATTGAAAACAAGAACAAAAATCTCCAAATTGTTGTCAATATTTACAGATTTGTACAGTCATAGTACGAAAATATATGGGAAGGCGGAAATATCCACAGGCGAAAATGTCTGAAGGGGAAATGCAGTCACAAAAACATTAGGCCTACCCTGTCATGACTGTAAACAGTGAATAATAGTCTTCGCTGATCTGCAAGGTGGCGTATACAAAACAATTTGTATAACATCAATAACTTTCATAACCTTCTTGAAATATATCCTACTTGATTAAAGGTATATCTCACCAATCTGCACTACAGTACTCGCTAAAAAAAGTTGAGTGAAATTTCACTCAAGTAAGCGTGAAAATTGATCCCATACTTGAGTGAGATTTTCACTCAACTTGAGTTACTTTCCACTGAATTTGAGTTAAATGCACTCAACTTGAGTGACATTCACTCAAGCATAGGTGTGGAAATTGATCCCACTCAAGTTGAGTGAAAAGTAACTCTGAGTGAACAGGTTCATTTCACCCAAACTTGAGTGGAACAGTTCACTCAAGTTTTTTAGGGAGTACCGCTATTTCAAGAACGAATTTTTAACAGACCTTTCGGTTCGTCAAGATGAATTCCACAATTTTTTTTAACCAAAATGTAATTCCGTCACAGTCATGGTTAGATGTCATTCTAAGGATGTACCATCTTTTATGTGGCCATTTTACTTTCAATCGACAAAACATGTATTTGCCTGAAATGAATGAATTTCACTCCTTTGGGTCTCTTCGGGCTGGAATAAAATAAAATTGATAAAATAAAAAAATATCACATCCTCATTCGGTGGTAATACTAACTTCACTGTAAATTCAGTATTTTCTTCGTAGAATAATCTAAATCGAATACTTCTCCATTTTATTTATCCATTGACGTAATGTTAAATGCAACATTTTAAGCTGTTGCATCCAACACTTGAAAGTGGTGAAACAACACTTTCTGAATGTTTTCCCTCCTCCAATACTCTAGATGTTAAATGTAACATTTGCCGTCACCGTTTCACCTCAGAATGAATATGCTTTTAATTTCCCATGGGTGAAGTATAACCAAACGTTTGTACCACTGTATTTCCAGGAATTCAAGAAATCGCAGACAGCACACAGCGAATTGAATATCAATGTTCGAGGTACACAATACACATCCCTGAACTCTTCGAAATCTTGGTTCTTCTTGGTTCTTCTTGGTTCTATTCCTACGAAGTAGGCTCTCATTTGCAAATTGTCCGGTAATGAGTGAGTCAGTGAGTTAGTCCATCCGAATCCTTTCTCCGGCAAAATAAGGAGAACCGTTGACATTGGAACCTTGATTTTTGGCATGAACGTGCATTAGGGGACTGTTTAAGTTCTGACCTACTTTTGATGAAAATTTGACCTACTTAGGTGACCTATAAACCTCTTAATTCCTACTTCGTAGGTCCTGTGACGTTAGTCACACTGTCATGTGTTAAATGAACCAAATTCTGATACACAGGTGAAACCAAAATGAAGAACCATATCCACTATTATTACTTTGGCATGCACACACGACTTGTCAAGGTCAATTGTTGTACATTATCTGGAAGAAACTGAATCATGCTCAGTGTCATATAGTTTACATTTGAAATCTGAATCTGTGGGTCATTCCTAATATCATTACATTATTTTGCAATATGTAATAAATAAAATGTGAAGTACGTATGCTACTGTAATAATAGATCAGGAGTGAAAATCATTAGGCTCCTTCTACGTCATAGCAATCAACATCTGTAAACATAACAAGTTTTAATGATGTACTGATTTTCGGACACAGCCACCTGGACCTTTC
>JAVTVY010001892.1:0-32649 GCA_036873755.1 Hanleya hanleyi | reverse complement strand
AATAAGGAACGTCGCCCGATTTTGACAGCATGGTAATTCTTCTTATCTTTCTACTAACTGATATCTATAGTATCACCCTGCTGGACGTAACCATTTCTCCAAAATAGGATATAACAATTGCTTGTTGATCGCACCCACTCGCCACTACAGAGTTAATCGTGTCCGGAATTGAATATCTGGCGGATCAAAATCCGCACTTTTGCGGGAAGTGAAAATGATGATTCATTTATGGCGACAAAATTTTACAAAAAAACGAGTAAGTCGACCCCCTGTTTTTTCGCCATTTTAAATTGTCCTTTGTACGGGGAATACTTTAACATACTTAAAAAGAAAATCGTTTCATACGTTTTCTCTGGGTTGCGGGTAGAATTTGACACATTTTCATATATTTTATGTTGTTTTTCAGAAAAGTTTAAGAAGGTTTAAGGAGGATTGCACGTCTTTCCCTTTCAATTTCAAAAGCTCACAAGTCTCCTGAAATAATGGCACGAGTGTGCTCATTTAGAAAATATATACTTCTATGGGTTTTTGTTAAAGATTTAACATCTGTTTGTGGCCGAAGATCCGAACCCATACCTGTTTATAGCCGCACATCATTTAGGTGTGGAATGCACCCTTAATGTAGGCTCCATTGCGCGGTTAAAATGCACGAGTAGGCAAAATATTGTATGTTCTCCTGCATTACACTCGTTAAAAGCGCTTATTCGGACCTTGTAATGACAAGATATGGAACGGGATCATAAAAATCACTTATCTTAGTCAGAAATCTTTCGATTGTATGCATACTACATGGTATGATAGCATTGGCGTTGCATATATGCTATTTAGACCAATACAGAATTACCTCCCCTTGGCTAGGCATATATGTTACGATTAGTGACCTGTATGTCCTATTATTGTCAATGTGATAGTCAAAGTGATTAATTTTCAATACGGATCACATCAACACCCTGATCTAAGGTGAATGGGAGCGTATTTTTCTGGTTTTGTCCCATTTATCTCGAAGTTTGTACTCCCACCCCCAATCTTTTGGAAAAGTCGGAATGAGAAATTATTGACAATTTGACTCGAATTTCAGCTATTTTTGCGATTATTTTGCTTCTCATGCCTCATTCGAAAGCTGGTCATCACTCCCGATCTTTGTACATGGGTCTGATTGTCACGGTCAATGCATAATGCTATAATATTCTTATTGAGCTCTTAAACTCGTGAATTTTCAGCAAAAGTCGCAAAACGAAAGATGGGGTAGGGGGAAAGTGATTGATGGGATATCCCATGAAACTGCATACTACAAGCAAGTTTCGCATGACAAGAAACTCGCAAATACTTCCAGATTGGCATAACCTTGAGAACAGAAATTCTTAGAAAACACCTTAACCTTTAAAGTTGCACTCCACACTTGCCAGGGTTTCGTACAAATGGCCCCTCCCTAATTTTATAATAAGGAACGTCGCCCGATTTTGACAGCATGGTAGTTCTTCTTATCTTTCTACTAACTGATATCTATAGTATCACCCTGCTGGACGTAACCGTTTCTCCAAAATAGGATATAACAATTGCTTGTTGATCGCACCCACTCGCCACTACAGAGTTAATCGTGTCCGGAATTGAATATCTGGCTGGTCAAAATCCGCACTTTTGCGGGAAGTGAAAATGATGATTCCTTTATGGCGACAAAATTTTACAAAAAAAACGAGTAAGTCGACCCCCTGTTTTTTCGCCATTTTAAATTGCCCTTTGGACGGGAAATACTTTAACATACTTAAAAAAAAATCGTTTCATACGTTTTCTCTGGGTTGCGGGTAGAATTTGACACATTTTCATATATTTTATGTTGTTTTTCAGAAAAGTTTAAGAAGGTTTAAGGAGGACTGCACGTCTTTCCCTTTCAATTTCAAAAGCTCACAAGTCATCTGAAATAATGGCACGAGTGTGCTCATTTAGAAAATATATACTTCTATGGGTTTTTTGTTAAAGATTTTACATCTGTTTGTGGACGAAGATCCGAACCCATACCTGTTTATAGCTGCACATCATTTAGGTGTGGAATGCACCCTTAATGTAGGCTCCATTGCGCGGTTATAATGCACCAGTAGGCAAAATATTGTATGTTGTCCTGCACTACACTCGTTAAAAGCGCTTATTCGGACCTTGTAATGACATGATATGGAACGGGATCATAAAAATCACTTACCTTAGTCAGAAATCTTTCGATTTTATGCATACTACATGGTATGATAGCATTGGCCTTGCATATATGCTATTTAGAGCTATACAGAATTACCTCCCCTTGGCTAGGCATATATGTTACGATTAGTGACCTGTATGTCCTATTATTGTCAATGTGATAGTCAAAGTGATTAATTTTCAATACGGATCACACCAACACCCTGATCTAAGGTGAATGGGAGCGTATTTTTCTGGTTTTGTCCCTTTTATCTCGAAGTTTGTACTCCCACCCCCCAATCTTTTGGAAAAGTCGGAATGAGAAATTATTGACAATTTGGCTCGAATTTCAGCTATTTTTGCGATTATTTTGCTTCTCATGCCTGATTCGACAGCTGGTCATCACTCCCGATCTTTGTGCATGGGTCTGATTGTCACGGTCAATGCATAATGCTATAATATTCTTATTGAGCTCTTAAACTCGTGAATTTTCAGCAAAAGTCGCAAAACGAAAGATGGGGTAGGGGGAAAGTGATTGACGGGATATCCCATGAAACTGCATACTACAAGCAAGTGTCGCTTGACAAGAAACTCGCAAATACTTCCAGATTGGCATAACCTTGAGAACAGAAATTCTTACAAAACACCCTAACCTTTAAGATTGCACTCCACATTTGCCAGGGTTTCGTACAAATGGCCCCTCCCTAATTTTATAATAAGGAACGTCGCCCGATTTTGACAGCATGGTAATTCTTCTTATCTTTCTACTAACTGATATCTATAGTATCACCCTGCTGGACATAACCATTTCTCCAAAATGGGATATAACAATTGCTTGTTGATCGCACCCACTCGCCACTACAGAGTTAATCGTGTCCGGAATTGAATATCTGGCGGGTCAAAATCCGCACTTTTGGGGGAAGTGAAAAGGATGATTCCTTTATGGTGACAAAATTTTACAAAAAAACGAGTAGGTCGTCCCCTGTTTTTTCGCCATTTTAAATTGTCCTTTGGACGGGAAACACTTTAACATACTTAAAAAGAAAATCGTTTCATACGTTTTCTCTGGGTTGCGGGTAGAATTTGACACATTTTCATATATTTTATGTTGTTTTTCAGAAAAGTTTAAGAAGGTTTAAGGAGGATTGCACGTCTTTCCCTTTCAATTTCATAAGCTCACAAGTCTCCAGAAATAATGGCACGAGTGTGCTCATTTAGAAAATATATACTTCTATGGGTTTTTTGTTAAAGATTTTACATCTGTTTGTGGCCGAAGATCCGAACCCATACCTGTTTATAGCCGCACATCATTTAGGTGTGGAATGCACCCTTAGGCACCGTTTCCAATTATCGTTCGCGAATGAATCGTTTATTTCGTCAAATTTTCTCGAAGTCGCGATCTTCCAAGGCGCGAGGGAATGGTTTTTTTGTTCAAAATAAACGATTCATTCGCGATCGCTGTTCGAATGGTCTTTTTATTCTGTTGGCAATCGTTTTTCAATCGAGAAAATCCTCGCGAATAAAAAGCGATATCGCGATTCAATCGCTTTTTAATCGAGAAAATATAAACGATTGAAAAAAAACGATTGAGGATTATAGCCGAAAGTAGTACGCCATTGGTTCAGCCTGACTGACCCGCATACACGTTCGAGTTTCTAAACAATTCAGTCATACTATATAAAGTTCGATCATTTTTTCTTCTTCCTTTTCCATTCTTTGCCTAGTGTAAAACTATAGCGTGTTTCTGTGCAGTTGGCGGTTATATAGATACGATGGGGATATTCAAAGAAATTGAAAAAAAAATATCTATATATTTACATAGGAATAATGGTTATGCATATAATTATAACTTCATATTTACATATATTTTGCACGGGACACAGACCCGGATATGGTCAGATTGGGTCATTTGCACTTGCAATTTCGTCTATTATTTTGGGTATTTCTGTGTTTTAAAGCTGGTATTATTCCAGATTTCTTGTGTAGTATTTTTCGTGAACGTTTTTGGCCTCTGTGTGGACTGAGTTTTTGAGTTGATTCATCAGATTTTCGCTGTACGCGTGGTTTTTTGTTCTACGATCAACTTTTTCCTTGTGTAGATAGATGGCGCTGTATTGAATATAACATTGTCATACGGGGTTTTGAGTCTTCGAAAACACTTAATTATTAATATATAGCGCGGGCTACTTGTACAAGTTTTCACAACTGGTTAATCCAGTAAGAGAAGAAATTATATACTATTCAGTTAGTTTTTGACTTGAGCTTCCCTTTGGAATCATTCATAGTTCATTTATCAAAATATAAAATTAAAATAAAAAGTATTGTACATATGCGAATCCAACCGTTATATGCGATTCAATCACCATTGTGATATGTATTTGATATAAATATGAAATGACTTCCGCGAATATTCTTATAATAAATAAAATTAACTTGATGGTGATTTTTTGAACTTATTCACATCTCAATAGTTTAAAAACTGTACCAAAACATGAATGGATACGCTTTCCTAATGTATGTTTCACTATAACAAAATATACATATTTAATTACACTATTTTTCACCTTAATTAACCTAGAAATTCTCGGCTGGAGGGCTAAGCTGTTCTGGGTTATCGCCATGCGCCCATTCACACCTCTATGAATGCTGTGCCGTAATCATTCTGATAATGCAATCAACGACGAACTCAAATCCACTTATGATCTGTACCCGGTATTTACAAAACAAGATATTGTGACTATCACCCTGTATTGTTTATACCAAGTTGCATGAATATATGAAGGAATTATCGAAAGTATGAAGGGAATGACTGAACATTAATACATTGTCGACTCACACGATTATTGAATAAACATGTAATTTTGTCATTTTGTAGAGCGGCGTACGACGGCAACACGGCCTCTGTGTCAAATATCACTCCCCCTCACGATTCTCTCGCGCCTTGAAAAAAAACGATTCTCTCGCGATTGAAGATTCGCGATCAAGAACGGATCGCGCATGGGAAAACGATTCAACGATTCAAAAACGATATCGCGAGAGAATGTTTTTTTTCAGAAAAGGTTCAATCGTTTTTTCTCATTTTTTTTCTCGATATCCTCGCGACTGATTCGCGACTGATCGTTTTTCAATCGAGAAAATTGAAGAAAAATCGCGACTGAAGAAAAAACGATTAATGGAAACGATCCCTTAATGTAGGCTCCATTGCGCAGTTATAATGCACGAGTAGGCAAAATATTGTATGTTCTCCTGCACTACACTCGTTAAAAGCGCTTATTCGGACCTTGTAATGACATGATATGGAACGGGATCATAAAAATCACTTATCTTAGTCAGAAATCTTTCGATTTTATGCATACTACATGGTATGATAGCATTGGCCTTGCATATATGCTATTTAGACCAATACAGAATTACCTCCCCTTGGCGAGGCATATATGTTACGATTAATGACCTGTATGTCCTATTATTGTCAATGTGATAGTCAAAGTGATTAATTTTCAATACGGATCACACCAACACCCTGATCTAAGGTGAATGGGAGCGTATTTTTCTGGTTTTGTCCCTTTTATCTCGAAGTTTGTACTCCCACCCCTCAATCTTTTGGAAAAGTCGGAATGAGAAATTATTGACAATTTGGCTCGAATTGCAGCTATTTTTGCGATTATTTTGCTTCTCATGCCTCATTCGAAAGCTGGTCATCACTCCCGATCTTTGTACATGGGTCTGATTGTCACGGTCAATGCATAATGCTATAAAATTCTTATTGAGCTCTTAAACTCGTGAATTTTCAGCAAAAGTCGCAAAACGAAAGATGGGGTAGGGAAAAGTGATTGACGGGATATCCCATAAAACTGCATACTACAAGCAAGTGTCGAATGACAAGAAACTCGCAAATACTTCCAGATTGGCATAACCTTGAGAACAGAAATTCTTAGAAAACACCCTAACCTTTAAGGTTGCACTACACACTTGCCAGGGTTTCGTACAAATGGCCCCTCCCTAATTTTATAATAAGGAACGTCGCCCAATTTTGACAGCATGGTAATTCTTCTTACCTTTCTACTAACTGATATCTATAGTATCACCCTGCTGGACGTAACCATTTCTCCAAACGAGGATATAACAATTGCTTGTTGATCGCACCCACTCGCCACTACAGAGTTAATCGTGTCCGGAATTGAATATCTGGCGGTCAAAATCCGCACTTTTGCGGGAAGTGAAAATGATGATTCCTTTATGGCGACAAAATTTTACAAAAAAACGAGTAGGTCGACCCCCTGTTTTTTCGCCATTTTAAATTGTCCTTTGGACGGGAAATACTTTAACATACTTAACAAGAAAATCGTTTCATACGTTTTCTCTGGGTTGCGGGTAGAATTTGACACATTTTCATATATTTTATGTTGTTTTTCAGAAAAGTTTAAGAAGGTTTAAGGAGGATTGCACGTCTTTCCCTTTCAATTCTAAAAGCTCACAAGTCTCCTGAAATAATGGCACGAGTGTGCTCATTTAGAAAATATATACTTCTATGTTTTTTTGTTAAAGATTTTACATCTCTTTGTGGCCGAAGATCCGAACCCATACCTGTTTATAGCCGCACATCATTAGGTGCGGGATGCACCCTTAATGTAGGCTCCATTGCGCGGTTATAATGCACGAGTAGGCAAAATATTGTATGTTCTCCTGCACTACGCTCGTTACAAGCGCGTATTCGGACCTTGTAGTGACTTGATATGGAAAGGGATCATAAAAATCACTTATCTTAGTCAGAAATCTTTCGATTTTATGCATACTACATGGTATGATAGCATTGGCCTTGCATATATGCTATTTCGACCTATACAGAATTACCTCCCCTTGGCTAAGCATATATGTTACGATTAGTGACCTATATGTCCTATTATTGTCAATGTGATAGTCAAAGTGATTAATTTTCAATACGGATCACACCAACACCCTGATCTAAGGTGAATGGGAGCGTATTTTTCTGGTTTTGTCCCTTTTATCTCGAAGTTTGTACTCCCACCCCTCAATCTTTTGGAAAAGTCGGAATGAGAAATTATTGACAATTTGGCTCGAATTTCAGCTATTTTTGCGATTATTTTGCTTCTCATGCCTCATTCGAAAGCTGGTCATCACTCCCGATCTTTGTACATGGGTTTGATTGTCACGGTCAATGCATAATGCTATAATATTTTTATTGAGCTCTTAAAGGAGAAGAAAACATTTGACTAATGTATACACTGAACGAAAGATCTATCTCCTCCGAATCCAGAAATGTAAGCAAATATCTTTTGCAATTTTTTACCGCCGATCTATTCATATCGAAACATCAAAAACTGGAGCCTGTGGACAGATTCATCAGTTCCGCCATTACAAAGGCTTGTGTCTATTTTAACCTATCAGAAACGCCGAAAACATATTGTGCGCATCGCTGTGTGACGTCAGCCGGGCTCACTCACTTCTGTCCTGTACGCTAAATTATGAGAATCTCTCGGGACTGCAGGTTTATATTTTGTATACTGTTATAATTTGATAGTGGTAGTGAGCCATTATTCAGCAAATACACGGGCATCAGGCCGCAGTGTGTGGAGTTTGGCTGTTCTAACAGAACTGGGAATCCAAACCTTCCAAAGACCGTGACATTTCATCGGTTCCCAATGCTGAAACCGTATGTACTGAAACAGTGGGTGCATAACGTCGGTCGGCAGGATTTTACTCTAAACGCAGTACAGTGAGGCGGATGCAATAAATTGGAGTGAGTTTATTATTCTTTCAACACTATTTCAGTCATATCATGATGTTCGGTTCTTATTCCTGTCAAATTGTAATCAGTCCAATGTAAGAAAGGCTTGTTTTGTAATATATCTCCTTGCAATATGTCATTATATTTTCGCCTTCCCCGCTAGAGAGCGGCGAGGTCCGGGTGACGTCACACGCTTAGCCGACCCAAGCCAAAATGTCGGCACGCTTGAGAGACAACGATCCGCCGGTTGAACGCCGATTTAATCGAGTGGAAAAAATCGCGAAAAATATTTACTTACATTTTTGGATATGGGAGAGATACATGTAGATCTTTTATTCAGTGTATACACTATTCATATGTTTTCTTCTCCTTTAAACTCGTGAATTTTCAGCAAAAGTCGCAAAACCAAAGATGGGGTAGGGGGAAAGTGATATTCCACCAAGCGCCTACACTCAAAGTTTCTCAAATTTGGCGATATATATCGCATGCTGATAGCAAAATACGAACGTAGCGTGCAAGATCTATGGCGCTACGTTTCGTAACGTGTGTCTAATTCCGCTTAACCCGGGGCTAGGGGCCGTATGAACCCATGTACTTCAAGATCCTCATGGTACTCATATGAACAGTCACAATCAAAGCGTGACTGAGATACATCTTTTTTTTAGATGACGACTCGATAACGAATATTATGGATTAAGAATACTGATCAGCGATACGGATTTGATATTTTTGGAACATCATGATGTCTTGCCGGCATCATTGAAAACTGTTGACCGCTTCTCTCTTGTAGAAAACAAGCCTATGTTTATGTATACTATGATTGTCTTTTTGAATTTGGTGCTAATACTGTTATATGGAAAATGGAATAGGTCTTTGGATTATGGACGCGGATATTCTCTAAAGGACGACGGCTGGATTATGAATGACGGACTAGACGCTTGTAATCCCATAAAACTTCATACTACAAGCAAGTGTCGCATGCCAAGAAACTCGCAAATACTTCCAGATTGGCATAACCTTGAGAACAGAAATTCTTAGAAAACATGCCCGGAAATTCTTAACAATTGCTTGTTGCTTGTACCCATTCGTCACTACAGAGTTAATCGTGTCCGGAATTGAATATCTGGCGGATCAAAATTCGCATTTTTTCGGGAAGTGAAAATGATGATTCCTTTGTGGTGATAAAATTTTACAAAAAACGAGTAGGTCGACCCTCTGTTTTTTTCGCCATTTTAAATTGTCTTTTGGACGGGAAACACTTCAACATACATAAAAAGAAAATCGTTTCATACGTTTTCTCTGGATTGCGGGTAGAATTTGACACATTTTCATATATTTTATGTTGTTTTTCAGAAAAGTTAAGAAGGATTAAAGACGATAGCACGTCTTTCCTTTTCAATTTCAAAAGCTCAAAAGTCTCCTGAAATAATGGCACGAGTGTGCTCATTTACAAAATATATACTTCTATGGGGTTTTTGTTAAAAATTTTACATCTGTTTATGGCCGAAGATCCGAACCCATGCCGGTTTTTAGCCGCACATTATTTACGTGTGGAATGCACCCATAACTGTCCAACACTGGTAATGTTATCCGCTGTTCAAATATTAAACCGCCTCTGATCACAGAGTGGTTTGTCGTTGAGTCGCAAGGTTAGGATAGGTAAAGGGTTACCAATAACGGACAATTTGAACCAGCAATTTTTTCTCTAACATGGCGTAAACAATATCTCGAAACTTATCTAATTCGAAATGCGGAGGGGCTACAAGGGGGAAACAATGCTCAGCTTGAAAGAACCACTTTTCGCTAAACTTGGGAGTATCGAACGTGTTTCTATCAATCAAGTTTATTGTCAACAAACTCTTTTGAGGTTTTTTTAAAAATACGCCCAGGGAACGCGACATAAATTTTAGTGGATGATTTCACTGGATTTTTTCATAAGAAGCCATAGTATTCGATACTCAGGTTCTGAAAGGTCAAACCTAGTCTGACCTGGGCTTTTTGGGACCTGTGCAGGCCTGGCGGGCCATTTTGGCGCCTCCTAATTATTTTTCTTAATCCTCGAGCTAGCAGCATGAGACTTACCAAACCATACCCCCCCCCATTCTCAAAAAGGAGTTTACTCACCAAATTGGCTGTTTGGAATCACTGGTTCAGACAGTTCGACGGACTTGCTGGTGCTATATTTATTTTCTGCCATGACTCTAATGAAACACTCTGCTTCTTCATCCAGATTGTCAGCCACAATATTCAGCTGGTGTGTTTCAGCAAACTTCTCCCAATTTGTACCGTCCCGTTCCCTCTTCTTCTCCACAGTATACCTAGTGATCTTCCCTCCGCCATCAGCATCTGGTTGCTGCCAGGTTAGGCTGAGAGACTCTGCTGTTATATCATCAATGGGAAGGTCTCTGGGCGGACCAGGTTTGGCTGCAAAATGTAAAAAAATCTATACTGCAGGAGAATTTATCACAACGATAGGAAATTACACCTAATTCTCTGTCATGTACCACAGCGGGTGTATCACAATAGCTGAACTGTTCGGCTGGCTAACAGATTGATTTGACCGATGCTGATGCCAGACCTAACTATTCTATGCCGATTTGTCAAGATAAAGAAACAAGCCTTGCAGGAAACAAGCCTATGTTTATGTATACTATGATTGTCTTTTTGAATTTGGTGCTAACACTGTTATATGGAATATGGAATAGGTCTTTGGATTATGGACGCGGATATTCTCTAATGGACGACGGCTGGATTATGAATGACCGACTAGACGCTTGTAATTTCAAGATAAGGTGTAATTTCACTGCATCATTTCTGTTCGAGTTTAACAGTCAAACACTGGTAATGTTATCAGCTGTTTTAGTATTAAACTGCCTCTCATCACATACTGTTTTGTTGTTGAGCTCAAGGTTAGGATAGGTTTAACGGTTACCAATAACGAAAAATTCGAACAAGCAGGTTTTCTCTAACATGGCGTATACAATATCTCAATACTTATCTTCTAATTCAAAATGTGGAGGGGCTGCAATGCGAAACAATGTTCAACCTGAATGAAACACATTTGTGGTGAACTTTGAAGTTTTGTACGTGTTTCTGTCAAAGTTTATTGCCAGCAAGCTCACTTGAGGTTCAACACCAATACACGTACATTCTTTGGGAAATTAAAAAAAATACCCTCAGAGAACGCGACATAAATTTTAGTGGATGGCTGCACTGTATTTTTTTCCCATAAAAATCCATAGTATTCAACACTCAGGTTCTGAAAGGTCAACCCTAGTCCGGCCTGGGCTTTTGGGGACCTGTGCAGGTCTGGCTGGCCAGTTCGGCCGCCCCCTAATTATTTTTCTTAACCCTCGAGCTAGCGGCCTGAGAGTTGCCAAATCATACCAACCATTCTCCAAAAGGATATACTCACTAAATTTGATCTTTGGAATCACTGGTTCAGACAATTAGACTGACTTGCTTGTGCCATAATGATTTTCTGACATGAATGCGACGTTAAACCTTAATTCTCTCTCTCTCTCTCTCCTGATTTTCTGACATGACTCTGAAGAAATACTCCACTCCATCCAGATTGTCAGCTACAATATTTAGCTGGTCCGATTCAGCAAACTTCTCCCAATTTGAACCGTCCGGATCCCTCTTCCTCTCCACAATATACCTCGTTATCTTTCCTCAGCCATCAGCATCCGGTTGCTGCCAGCTTAGACTGACAGACTCCGCTGTTATATCAGCAACGGAAAGGCCTCTGGGCGGACCAGGTTTGTCTGCGAAATGTTAAATCTCCATGTTGTTGGAGAACTGTTCACACGGATAATAAATTACAACTTATTCTCTGTCATGTACCACTGGGTATGTATCACAATAGCTGAATTGTTCGGCAGGCTAACAGATTGATTTATGTTATGCTGAGGCCAGACATAGCTATTCTAGGCCGGTTTCCCAAGGTAAGGTGTAATTTAACTGCGTCAGCCCTTTCCTACTTTAACAGTCGAACATTGGTATTGTTATCAGCTGTTTTAATATTAAACCGCATCTCATCACACACTGGTTTGTTGTTGAGTCGCAAGGTCAGGTTAGGTTAAGGGTTAGCAATAACGAAAAATTCGAACAAGCAAGTTTTCTCTAACACGGCGTAAATAATATCTCGATACTTATCTTCTAATTCAAAATGCGGAGAGGCTACAAGGTGGAAACAATGCTCAACGTGAATGAAACACATTTTTGCTGAACTTGGGAGTTTCGTAAGTGTGTCTTTCAATAACGGTTATTGTCAACAAATTTACTTGAGGTTCAGCACCAACACACGTACATTCTCTGCGATATTTAAAACATATACCACCCGAGAACGCGACATAAATGTTAGTGGACGACTTTTTCGCTTTCGGGATTACCTCACAAAATTATCTGACGTCCATCATTATCCGACCAGAAATAAACAGGTAAACCTATATAGAGCTTTTTATCGATCTAATCTGTCTTCCCATACCATTAAAGTCACAGGACCGCGGGGATGGAACAAACTGCCTTCAACACTAAAAACCACAATGTCTTCGTCCTTATTCAAATCAAAGCTTAAATCACATTTTCTTGCAACTTAATCTTATTTCACATGGTAGCATCTCAATTAACTCATATGCCCATGCAGAGCGGTTAATATATTGACTTCACCTACTGTATATTTCTCAAATGTAAAAACTTGCCTTTTTTATTATTCTCCCCTGGGATAGAACAAGCCCCCTGGGATTTTATTCCCGGCAATAACATTTCGAGCAACTGCTATCTTGTATATTATTATCTATCATATTCCGAACACCCGATATACACATGATTATCTATATATATATATGCTGGTGAATAAAAAATTCAAAATTCAATATCACAGGATTTGTTGGTAATGAGCCATATTATTCAATAATCTAGATCTGAAAGCTCTACCCCAGTCTGGCCTGGGCTTTTTGCACCTTTGCATGCCTGGTGGGCCATTCGCCTGCCTCTCCCTAATATTTTTCTTACCCCTTGAGCTAGTGGCATGAGACTTACCAAACCATACCCCCATTATCAAAACAATTTTACTCACTAAATTTACTCTTTGGAATCACTGGTTCAGACAGCTCGACCAGCCTGCTGGTGCCAAATTGATTTTCTGCAATGACTCTGAAAAAATACTCCACTCCTTCAACGAGATTGTCAGCCACAATATTCAGCTGGTCAGTTTCAGCAAACTTCTTCAAGTTTGTACATTCCCGGTCCCTCTTCTTCTCCACAATATACCGCGTGATCTTCCCTCCGCCATCAGCATCCGGTTGCTGCCAGCTTAGGCTGACAGACTCTGCTGCTATATCAGCAATAGAAAGGTCTGTGGGCGGACAAGGATTGTCTGCAAAATGTAAAAATATCATATTCTAAGAGAATTTATCACATTGATAATAACTTACAACCTATTCTCTGTCATGTACCACAGCGACAGTATAACAATAGCTGAATAGTTGAGCAGGCTAACAGATGAATTCGACTGATGCTGATGCCAGACGTAGCTATTCCATGCCGGTTTTCCAAGATAAGGTGTAATTTCACTGTGCCAGGCCTTTCCGACTTTAAAAGTCGAACACTGGTAATGTTAGCAGCTGTTTTAATATTAAGCCGCCTCTCATCACAGACTGGCTAATCGTTGAGTCGCAAGGTTAGGATAGGCTAAGGGTTACCAATAACGGAAAATAAGAGCAAGCAGGTTTTCTTTAACATAGATTAAACAATATCTCGATACTTAACTTCTAATTCAAAACGTAAAGGGGCTGCAAGGGGAAACCTTTTCCAACGTGAATGAAACACATTTTTGCTGAACTTGAGAGTTTCGTACGTGTTTCTGTCAATAAAGTGTATTGTCAACAGACCCACTTGAGGTTCAACACCAATACACGTACATTCGTTGGAACATTAAAAAAAGTACCCTCAGACAACGAGATATACGTTTTAGTGGATGACTTCGCTTGATTTTTTCATAAAAGGTCATAGTATTCGACACTCAGATTCTGGACGGTCAAATCCGGCCTGGTTTTTTTGGGACCTGTGCAGATCTAGCAGGCCAGTTCGGCCGCCCTCTAATTATTCCCCTCCCCCTTGATCTAGCAGCATGAGGCTTACCAAACCATACCCCCATTCTCAGCGTGATTTTTTGACCAAAGGATCCCTTAGGGTCACTCCCTTGAAAAATCTGTGGCTGCAAAAAAAATTCACAAGTGTGACATCACAGTGGTGTATTTTGGACGTTTATACTTTGAATGTATGCTAAAATACAGAATATCGTCAAAGTAAGGTTTCTGAACTAAACCACCACGACTTTTCCAACTGTAACAAGCTGTGTACTCAGCAAATGTCATTAAGATATCAAAATAGTAACATTTTTCAGACTGTATGGTGAAAAAGAGGAAACGAGTAGTATAGAATGCGTTGGAACAATCCGCCATATTACTCTTCCCCAAGCAAAACAAGTACTGAGAAACCTCAATTCGCAAGAAGTTCTAGCAAATCTCCAGAGAAAATTCGTCATAGTCCCAGCAGACAATGCTCCAAATAATAAAATATTCATATGTAAATATTACTATTACCAGGTGCTGGTTAAAGAATTGAGTGTAGACATATCATCATCAAATACGTCTACTTACTCCCAAACATCATTTACTCTGGAAGATTTATTTATCAATCACAAAACATTTCTCGGAGAAAGAGGTATTTGTCTTCCAACCAATCATAACGACATACCAAAGGTACACTGGACTCTCTAAATGCATAAATCACCATACAAAGCTAGATTCATAGCTGGTTCTAGAAGCTCCACCAGCAAACTTCTTTCAACCCTATTGACGAGGGCCCTTCAGGAAACAAACGCGTTTTGGGAAAGGTATTACGCCACTATTTCTAAAAACTCTGGCGTTGAAAGTATGTGGATATTGAAAAACTCAAAATGCCTCACGGAAGAACTTGATGCTAAAGGTCACACACCGTACAGACATGTATCCACATGGGATTTCTCGACTCTCTATGCTACAATCCTTCATCAGGACCTTATTAACCGTCTAAGTTCATTAATAGTATCTGTGTTCAAGACAACTGATCGTAGGTATATTAATGTCGGAAGCCATAAATTATTCTTTAGCTCTACTACATACAAGAGCTATCATTCATGGGATGTTTCTTTGTTTATAGAGTTGCTTGAATATCTATGTGAAATTCGACAACAATATATCAGCAGCATATAGGTATTCCAATGGGTACAAATTGTGCACCCCTGTTGGCTGACCTGTATCTGTTCTCTTATGAATATGTCTATATGCAGGCGCTTTCAAAAGCCGTTCCATTCAAAGCCCGTTCCTTCTCATTCACCAAACGCTATATAGACGATCTTCTCGCTGTGGATAATCGTTATATAAATGACGCAGTGAGGGTTATATATCCACCTTCACTTGATTTGAAGGAAACTACAGATAGCCCTAAAGGCACATCATATTTAGATCTATATCTCTACAAAAATGTATCTGGCATTCTCTCTCGTCGACATTATGACAAAAGTGATGATTGAAATTATGACATCGTAAACTATTGATAATAACTTACAACTTATTCTCTGTCATGTACCACAGCGACAGTATAACAATAGCTGAATAGTTGAGCAGGCTAACAGATGAATTCGACTGATGCTGATGCCAGACGTAGCTATTCCATGCCGGTTTTCCAAGATAAGGTGTAATTTCACTGTGCCAGGCCTTTCCGACTTTAACAGTCGAACACTGGTAATGTTAGCAGCTGTTTTAATATTAAGCCGCCTCTCATCGCAGACTGGTTTATCGTTGAGTCGCAAGGTTAGGATAGGCTAAGGGTTACCAATAACGGAAAATAAGAGCAAGCAGGTTTTCTTTAACATAGATTAAACAATATCTCGATACTTAACTTCTAATTCAAAATGTAAAGGGGCTGCAAGGGGAAACCTTTTCCAACGTGAATGAAACACATTTATGCTGAACTTGGGAGTTTCGTACGTGTTTCTGTCAATAAGTTTATCGTCAACAAACCCACGTGAGGTTCAACACCAATACACGTATATTCTTTTGGATATTAAAAAAATTGTCCCCAGAGAACGCGATATAAATTTTAGTAGATGTCTTCACTGCATTTTTTTAATAGTAAGCCATAGTATTCGATGCTCAGTTTCTAAAAACTCAACCCAAGTCTGGCCTGGGCTTTTTGGGACCTGTGCAGGTCTAGCAGGCCAGTTCGGCCGCCCTCTAATTATTTCCCCTTCCCCTTGATCTAGCAGCATGAAACACCAAACCATACCCCCATTCTCAGCGTGATTTTTTTGACCAAAGAGATCCCCTAGGGTCACTCCCTTGAAAAATCTGTGGCTGCAAAAAAAATCACAAGTGTGACGTCACAGTGACGTATTTTTGACGTTTATACTTTAAATGTATGCTAAAATACAGAATATCGTCAAAGTAAGGTTTCTGAACTAAACCACCACGACATTTCCAACTGTAACAAGCTGTGTACTCAGCAAATGTCATTAGACTGTATGGTGAAATTTTTGGGGTCGTTGGAACAATCCGCCATATTACTCTTCCCCAAGCAAAACAAGTACTGAGAAACCTCAATTCGCAAGAAGTTCTAGCAAATCTCCAGAGAAAATTCGTCATAGTCCCAGCAGACAATGCTCCAAATAATAAAATATTCATATGTAAATATTACTATTACCAGGTGCTGGTTAAAGAATTGAGTGTAGACATATCATCATCAAATACGTCTACTTACTCCCAAACATCATTTACTCTGGAAGATTTATTTATCAATCACAAAACATTTCTCGGAGAAAGAGGTATTTGTCTTCCAACCAATCATAACGACATACCAAAGGTACACTGGACTCTCTAAATGCATAAATCACCATACAAAGCTAGATTCATAGCTGGTTCTAGAAGCTCCACCAGCAAACTTCTTTCAACCCTATTGACGAGGGCCCTTCAGGAAACAAACGCGTTTTGGGAAAGGTATTACGCCACTATTTCTAAAAACTCTGGCGTTGAAAGTATGTGGATATTGAAAAACTCAAAATGCCTCACGGAAGAACTTGATGCTAAAGGTCACACACCGTACAGACATGTATCCACATGGGATTTCTCGACTCTCTATGCTACAATCCTTCATCAGGACCTTATTAACCGTCTAAGTTCATTAATAGTATCTGTGTTCAAGACAACTGATCGTAGGTATATTAATGTCGGAAGCCATAAATTATTCTTTAGCTCTACTACATACAAGAGCTATCATTCATGGGATGTTTCTTTGTTTATAGAGTTGCTTGAATATCTATGTGAAATTCGACAACAATATATCAGCAGCATATAGGTATTCCAATGGGTACAAATTGTGCACCCCTGTTGGCTGACCTGTATCTGTTCTCTTATGAATATGTCTATATGCAGGCGCTTTCAAAAGCCGTTCCATTCAAAGCCCGTTCCTTCTCATTCACCAAACGCTATATAGACGATCTTCTCGCTGTGGATAATCGTTATATAAATGACGCAGTGAGGGTTATATATCCACCTTCACTTGATTTGAAGGAAACTACAGATAGCCCTAAAGGCACATCATATTTAGATCTATATCTCTACAAAAATGTATCTGGCATTCTCTCTCGTCGACATTATGACAAAAGTGATGATTGAAATTATGACATCGTAAACTATTGATAATAACTTACAACTTATTCTCTGTCATGTACCACAGCGACAGTATAACAATAGCTGCATAGTTGAGCAGGCTAACAGATGAATTCGACTGATGCTGATGCCAGACGTAGCTATTCCATGCCGGTTTTCCAAGATAAGGTGTAATTTCACTGTGCCAGGCCTTTCCGACTTTAACAGTCGAACACTGGTAATGTTAGCAGCTGTTTTAATATTAAGCCGCCTCTCATCGCAGACTGGTTTATCGTTGAGTCGCAAGGTTAGGATAGGCTAAGGGTTACCAATAACGGAAAATAAGAGCAAGCAGGTTTTCTTTAACATAGATTAAACAATATCTCGATACTTAACTTCTAATTCAAAATGTAAAGGGGCTGCAAGGGGAAACCTTTTCCAACGTGAATGAAACACATTTTTGCTGAACTTGGGAGTTTCGTACGTGTTTCTGTCAATAAAGTGTATTGTCAACAAACCCACTTGAGGTTCAACACCAATACACGTACATTCGTTGGAACATTAAAAAAAGTACCCTCAGACAACGAGATATACGTTTTAGTGGATGCCTTCGCTTGATTTTTTCATAAAAGGTCATAGTATTCGACACTCAGATTCTGGACGGTCAACCCGAATCCGGCCTGGGTTTTTTGGGACCTGTGCAGGTCTAGCAGGCCAGTTCGGCCGCCCTCTAATTATTTCCCCTCCCCCTTGATCTAGCAGCATGAGGCTTACCAAACCATACCCCCATTCTCAGCGTGATTTTTTGACCAAAGGATCCCCTAGGGTCACTCCCTTGAAAAATCTGTGGCTGCAAAAAAAATCACAAGTGTGACGTCACAGTGACGTATTTTTGACGTTTATACTTTAAATGTATGCTAAAATACAGAATATCGTCAAAGTAAGGTTTCTGAACTAAACCACTACGACTTTTCCAGGTGTAACAAGCTGTGTACTCAGCAAATGTCATTAAGATATCAAAATAATAACATTTTTCAGACTGTATGGTGAAAAAGAGGAAACGAGTAGTATAGAATGCAGCAATTTTTGGGATCGTTGGAACAATCCGCCATATTACTCTTCCCCAAGCAAAACAAGTACTGAGAAACCTCAATTCGCAAGAAGTTCTAGCAAATCTCCAGAGAAAATTCGTCATAGTCCCAGCAGACAATGCTCCAAATAATAAAATATTCATATGTAAATATTACTATTACCAGGTGCTGGTTAAAGAATTGAGTGTAGACATATCATCATCAAATACGTCTACTTACTCCCAAACATAATTTACTCTGGAAGATTTATTTATCAATCACAAAACATTTCTCGGAGAAAGAGGTATTTGTCTTCCAACCAATCATAACGACATACTAAAGGTACACTGGACTCTCTAAATGCATAAATCACCATACAAAGCTAGATTCATAGCTGGTTCTAGAAGCTGCACCAGCAAACTTCTTTCAACCCTATTGACGAGGGCCCTTCAGGAGGAAAACGCATTTTGGGAAAGGTATTACGCCACTATTTCTAAAAACTCTGGCGTTGAAAGTATGTGGATATTGAAAAACTCAAAATGCCTTACGGAAGAACTTGATGCTAAAGGTCACACACAGTACAGACATGTATCCACATGGGATTTCTCGGCTCTCTATGCTACAATCCTTCATCAGGACCTTATTAACCGTCTAAGTTCATTAATAGTATCTGTGTTCAAGAAAACTGATCGTAGGTATATTAATGTCGGAAGCCATAAATCATTCTTTAGCTCTACTACATACAAGAGCTATCATTCATGGGATGTTTCTTTGTTTATAGAGTTGCTTGAATATCTATGTGAAATTCGACAACACAATATATCAGCAGCATATAGGTATTCCAATGGGTACAAATTGTGCACCCCTGTTGGCTGACCTGTATCTGTTCTCTTATGAATATGACTATATGCAGGCGCTTTCAAAAGCCGTTCCATTCAAAGCCCGTTCCTTCTCAGTCACCAAACGCTATATAGACGATCTTCTCGCTGTGGATAATCGTCATATAAATGACGCAGTGAGGGTTATATATCCACCTTCACTTGATTTGAAGGAAACTACAGATATCCCTAAAGGCACATCATATTTAGATCTATATCTCTACAAAAATGTATCTGGCATTCTCCCTCGTCGACATTATGACAAAAGAGATGATTAAAATTATGACATCGTAAACTATCCTGTCCTGGAGAGTAATATTCCAGTGGGACCTGCATATGGCGTATACATATCTCGCCTAGTAACATTTGCTAGATCCTGTGTTAAATGTGACGATTTTAATCAACGTAACAAACACTGTTGCAGGAACTTATAAAATAGGGCTATTCCACCAAGCGCCTCCACTCAAAGTTTCTCAAATATGGCGATAGATATCGCATGCTGATAGGAAAATACGAACGTGTGTGTCTAATTCCGCTTAAACCGGGGCTGGGGGCCGTGTGAACGCATGTACGTCAAGATCCATTTGGTGCTCAAAGCGTGACTGAAAAACATCATTCTCTAGATAACGACTTTACAACGATTATTATGGATTAAGAATGCTGATCAGCGATACGGATTTTATATTTTTGGAACAACATGATATCTTTTGTCGACATCATTGAAAACTGTTGACCGCTTCTCTCTTGCAGTAAACTAGCCTATGTTTATGTATACTATGATTGTCTTTTTGAATTTGGTGCTAATATGGAATAGGTCTTTGAATTATGGACGCGGATATTCTTTGATGAACGACGGCTGAGTTATGAATGACGGACTAGACGCTTGTATGACAGAGAATAAGTAATTTCTTATCCATGTGAAAAGTTCTCCTACAACATGGAGTTTTGATATTTTTTGCGCTGAAAACTGACCTTACTGACATGTTGCGTTCGTGTGCAAACGTGAGCTAACAAGTAAAAATCAGAAAATAGCACAGTTCAGTCCCGCCCAGTGCGCATGCGTCAATCCCATGCAGCTCGATCTTCACTTTTTACTTTGGCCCGCCATTGTAAAGACGTCTGTAAACAAAGCTCTCGTGAAAATCGAAGGATTTACGTTACAAAGACGGATCTGTATCGTCAGCAAGACTACAAGCCATCAGATAATTCAGCTGTGGAAGTATTACTTGCTAGTATTTACGATAATTATGGCCTCAATGTTCAAAGAAGCGTCTGTGGGAAGTCCAAATCGATGGCCGACCTTGCAATTGCCGGTCGCAGCCATATTGTTTGTGATAGTAACCATAGATTTCAAGAGTCAACAATGGCCCGACGATTTGTTTGAACATTATGAACGAGTCTGGGGTGGGTTTCTTTTACTCGCATGAGGAATAATTTATATAATTTTGCCTCTCCCTTTTTATTCAAAATATGAGCGCGAAGAAGCCTACTCTAGTTGATAGTCCATGGACGGGTTCTTTACGTTCTTTGTTAAAATAAAGACCTAACGTCAAGAATTCGTAATTTGTCTTTGGTTTTTGTTTCACAGGAAAGAAAAAGACGATAAAGTAATGGACGAGGGTACGGGTTAGACGGCTGATGTCACCGTGGACCTATAGCTTCCCTCTAGTGTGTTCCCTATGGAAAGACTGAGACGCAAAAGGGAATGAGGACCACTACTACGGTCCATGTAGGGAGTGGTGAGATTGGACGTACGCCCGTACAGAATGTTGGGAATGATACCAAAGAGTCCTGCAGGGATATCTCGGTATCTAAACCCCAGGTGAATAAATTTGGTCAGGAGTCCAAATGTTTCACTCCATGTTGCTCCAGGGGCAGCCCGTGGCCTGGTAAGTAGTGCTTCGGTGATTTCATGTATTACGCATGAAGTCACTGATTACAGCACGTCAGACATAGCTTCTTGTGGGTATAGATCTAATATATCCATGGTCTCATCAGGAGTTTTTAATTCCACGTTCTTGCGTAACCTCTCACATTATTTGGGCTCTTGTTACGCAAGTTCGGGTGAGATCAAGCCCCATGTACACAAAACCCGCACTCAAGGATAAGTCGGGTTAGCTGACAAGGGGTCGAGGCTATTGTTCTGCAGGAACAATGCCGATTTCGCACCTAATTCCCGAGGGCGTTAGTCGAAACAGGGTATTGTTCCAGTCACAGCGGGGCCGGAAGTTGAGTCCGGTTTATCCATTCTTGGTGGTAAAACCATACAAAGCTCTTTAAACTTCTTCCGGTCTGCCATTTCTGGTTCCTGTGGGCCCCAGTTTTGGCACCCTCTAGGTACAGGTAAGAACATTCAGTCCTTCCCGATCCCTTTATGAGGACCGCGGTTTTTGAGTCGGGTTTATACACCACTTCCGGTGGTTAAACCATATAAGGCTCATAAACCATTTACGGCAGCCATTTCCAGTTTTCTGATGGTTCCGGTCTGGCATAATGGTGGTGCCGTATGTAACAACCCCCGGGAAGACTTCCGGTACACTCGGATCTACAGTGGCCTAGGTCATTTGATTCCGTTTATGTTCGGGTCTCCATTAGCTTAGCCCTCGGGTTAATGCGGAAGTTTCGGATTTTGGTGAAATAAACCAATTCTGACAACTTTTGACGGCCACTTCCGGTGAGTCGCACGTTCCACTTTAGGTTACTGTGCAGTTTCGGATTGGACATCATATCCGCTTGATCTGTAAGCTGACCCATCGATGAGACGTCATACGATCGTGCATTGACGCTCTATTCGGACAGTCACACGCTATTCATGGATCATGTTTCGTTCTTGAGACGGTTTTAGACCAGTCTAAGACGTTTTATGAGAACGGATAGGCATCTTCGATTTCATCTTCGGATCCACTTCCGGTGGAGAGGTCTACCTCCAGTATACGACATCCATGATTTAGCGTGTGACATTAAGGTCGCTGATCCGGAACCGAAAATTGCCGATATTTTCAAGTCAAGGCAATAAGGTTCCGGTCAAGATCTTGATCCTGCTAACTGGCAATCACTCTTCTACTATTGAAGATGCCACACGACAGGGGGTAACCATTGTCTCTCATCCACTGTGATGAGCAGGCTGTCGTACTCAATGTTAGCAACCAGTTGCACTTTGGAACTGCTTTTACTGGTGGATCTGCATAACGTGGCTTTTAAGTCTAATGCGATCGCATTACTTCTATTCACGTATAATGCGGCGATGTTCATCTAAGACGCTAGTTTTGCCTATCATTGTGGTGAACTACTCTTCATATTTGGTCCTGCGATCTTTGAAGAGCAATCGGCTGCATAATCGCAGTTGTTTAATGGCCTCATTCCTTCTCTCAGTGATATACTAGAATAGGGTAAGCCTGTTTCTACTCGTAGAGCGGGTGGTTCGGGGTCCACTAACGGGCGTCTATAGACGTTTCCGGTTTCCCAGCCAATAATTCCAGACCGACCACCTCCGACTCGAATCCGAAAGGGAAGTTACAGTCGTCTGGAAATAAGCCACAACAGTAAAACCAGATTATTCCCGAATGAAGATGAGAAACACTGGTAAGAAGCAGCGGGATGGGTGACATTTCGGGCCGTGTCAATTTTATCGTCATGGCAAGACTTCGATTTGCCACTACTTTCGGTCTCAAAAACCCAATCTTCCTGTACAGGAAGTTCAAGGGTTTCAACTGCTTCAACGCCGTCTCATATTCCAATACGTACGGCGCATCTTCTAGAAACACAGGCATCTGTGGGCAAGCTCATCCAGAAGCAAGCTATAACAGAACTTTTGGTCAACGACCGGTCCCCCGGGTTCTATTCTCCAGTGTTTCTTGTGCCGAAAAAAATACACCGGAAATGTTCTTGATTATCAATCTGCGCAGGCTGAACAAGGAGTTCCTTTTGAAACCTCCTCACTTTCGCATGGGATCCTTCCGGTCTAATAAGACCGCCCTGGTCCAAGGGGAATGACCAACATCACTGGATCTACCAGAATCTCATCTGCATATCCCGATCCATCCGAATTACCGGAAGTACCTCATATTTATGGTCGGCGCTCGCCGCTTTCACATCCAGGTTCTTTCTTTCGGGTTGGCCAGTTCTCCCCTGGGTTTTTTGCCAGGGTGTTTCAGCCAGTGTCGGCATACCTGCACAATCGAGGCATAACATGCCATTTTTACCTCGACGACTCCCTAATCTGGAATTTGTGCAGGGAACAGCTCCGTTGCGATACAAAGTTTGTATGGCACCTACTCCAGTCACTGGGTTATCTCCCACACTTGGACAAATGGGAGTTAACGCCGTCTCAACAGCGATGCTTCCTAGGCCTGGCTTACGACACCGATTTGGCTCTTGCTTGGCCACCGGAAGTTCGCTGGCGCAAGATATGTCAAGAGATCCCATTGTTTCTCAGACATTCTTGCCGAACAGCCCTTCAATTGAAGCTATATCTGATTCATCATTGGATAGACAGGCGCTAGAATCCCATGATTTCTGTCACAGAGGAAGTCAAACGTCACTTATTCTGGTGGCTAGATCCTCTCAATGTGATGCCTGGAGTAACACTGCTCCCGTTTATACAAACTCGTCAGTTGTTCACGGATGCATTGCTGCAAGGTTGGGGCCCACCTCGGGTCCAAGTCGATATCAGGCTTTTGGACTGCGAAGGAGAGATCGTTACACATCAGTGTACTGGAATTCATACCCGTCAATCGTGCTGTTTTCACATTGGTAAACGATCTCAAATGTCAGTCGGTACTGGTAGCCACAGACAACAATAAGTCGTGGCATACATAAACTAGTCGAGTGGCTTACCGTAAAAAAATCGGAAGTTATTTACATTTGTGACAAAAGTATTATCTTTTGCATGCTGATTTCTGATTGTTTCAGGACCCAGAAAATCTATGGCTGCAAGCTGAACACTGCATAGGGTGGGTTTTAGGTTGTAATTTGGAATGAGGCCGGGGGGAGTAAAATGTGTTGACCTAAACCAACCACCTACCGTTTGTACGCATTTCTATTTCATATGGTGAACACTTTTACATGAAAGGTACATGACACTTATGTTCAGTAAATGTACCGTGACAATATTACAGAGAGGCCAGCTTTGACGAGTTCAAAATGGCCACAACATTGGGAGTTATTGTTGGACATTTTCATCAGTTTAACACATTTTTTAACCGAGATACAATAAACAGGTATCTATCACTTATATTTTGTGATGTTAATACGTGCCACTCAATTACTTCACTTTATCAGCTATCTATCTCATATATTTTGTGATAGTAATACATCACACTCAATTACTTCACTTCATCAGCTGTCATGACCTTTTAATGACTAAACAATGTTTTATTCACCACACACTCAGTTTAAGTACAGTGTATCGGTACATGTGAAAGAGCGCACTGCCTAGATTATCTCTGAAGTCAACTACCTTGGTGTACCCTTTGCCCAACGGGCTATAAGGTACAGAGGCGTGCGCATGAGTACGACGACGTCACTTGTGAGCTCTGCGCTCCAAGCTCAGACTCCAAGATCTCCGAGCTCCAAGAGTTCAGTGCTCCAAGAACTCCGATCCAAGAGCCCCGCCCTACGAGAGTTACTACCACAACTGGGCGATGACGGGCGTCAACGCCTGGTGGTGGTGGTGGTGGTGGTGACGTTGATGTCTGTACATATAGGATTATCAGTCCATAGGTATTGGTCGACTAATCAAAATTTCGCTACCACCCGTACTGGGACGTCACAAATGACGTCGCAGATGACATGGGAATCACTCAAGTCGTGGTCTACACCATGAGAGCTTCAAGATGACACCCTACACCCCATCTTTGGTTAAGATATAGAACCTCAATCTCTCAAATATATCCCTGCTGACTTCAATAATGACCACTTTACTTACTACACCCCAAATGCGCAAACAAGTGTTTCAGGACATGCTTCCGTTACAGTATCCTGGCCTGCCCGAGGACGATTAGGCCAAAAGCGAATCTGGCCGAAGATTAAACTTTCTCAAACGACGGCTTCTAATTGGACAAGAGCCTAATTGAATTGTAAACATAATCAACTCGGCTCCCCCAGCGCGGGTATGATGTAATGGAGGGGCTAATAACATAACTGACCTGTCATCCTTGTCGTTGTTGTTGTTCTCTCATCTGTCTACATCATGGCGTCAAGACGTTATGCTAGGGCGTTATGACGTTAAGATAAAGCGTTAAGGTTTTAACATAGGCGTTGCGACGTTGGTCCACCGCGACCCCAAGTTGACATAAAAATGTGCATATGACCTCTGTGACGTCACTTCCGTATACGCTGTACCGGTAACTCTACCAGGTAGCCAGAGCGAACATGGCTACCTCTCTCCAAACGCGCTTGTTTGCACCTCCGAAACTCCCCTTTCTCTACTACTCTCAAGGGATCTATAAATAGAACAGGGGGTTTCCAGAAAATTCCTCGAAACATTAACCCTGATAGTTTCTGCTTTATGTGCTACTAAACTGGATTACTTCCCTTGACTTTCATTTATCCGAAATTGAAAGACTACACTATCTGAACAATAACAACATTCTCATTTGTTGTCCGTGTGACCAGTAAAAGGATGCGAGTCAGGAGTGGGATTCGAACTCACGCCCGCATGTGCAGACCTGTATAGCCATACCCCGGAGAAGACAATTTCATAGATCTACAAGCAGACCACAATGTGCACCAAATTTGACAAAAATCCATGCAGTAGTTCCTGAGAATTGACGTTAGCAAAATTTCCCAGTGGAAATTAAAAATGTCTACCTGGTGCCCATACTGGAGTTCAAATCGGGCCAAAAAAGGTATCCTGCACAACTGGACACCAAGGGAAACCAGTGTACCAAATTTGAGAAAGATCCATGCAGTACTTCCCGAGAAATGACGATAACGTTTCATGGGGACATCCAAGGTGGCTGCCTGGTGGCCATATTGGGTTTTCGAATCGGACCAGAAAAGGTATCTTGCACAATTATACCCTAAGGGGAACCTGTTTACAAAATTTGAGAAAGATCCATGCAGTGGTTCCTGAGAAATCGCGATAACAAGGTTTCATGAGGAAATCCAAGATGGCGGCCTTGTGGCCATACTGGATTTTCGAATCGGACCAGAAAAGGTATCTGGCACAACTAGATCCCAAGGGGAACCTATGTACCAAATTTGAGAAAGATCCATGAAGTAGTTCCTGAGAAATCGCGATAACAAGGTTTCATGGGGAAATCCAAGATGGCTGCCGTGTGGCCATATTGTATCTTCGTTTCGGACCGAAATAGGCATCTTGCACAACTAGAACCTAAGGGGAATCTGTGTACCAAATTTGAGAAAGATCCATGCAGTACTTCCTGAGAAATGACGATAAAGTTTCATGGGGAAATCCAAGATGGCTGCCTGGTGGCCATATTGGGTTTTCGAATCGGACCAGAAAAAATATCTTGCACAATTATACCCTAAGGTGAACCTGTGTACCAAATTAGAGAAAGATCCATGCAGTGGTTCCTGAGAAATCGCGATAACAAGGTTTCATGGGGAAATCCAAGATGGCTGCCTTGTGGCCATATTGGATTTTCGTATCGGACCAGAAAAGGTATCTGGCACAACTAGACCCCAAGCGGAACTTGTGTACCAAATTTGAGAAAGATCCATGCAGTGGTTCCTGAGAAATCGCGATAACAATATTTCATGGGGAAATCAAAGATGGCTGCCTGGTGGCCATATTGAATTTTCGAATCGGACCAGAAAGGCATCTTGCACAACTAGACCTCAAGGGGAACCTGTGTACCAAATTTGAGGAAGATCCATGCAGAGGTTTCCGTGAAATCCCGATAACAAGGTTTCATGGGGAAATCCAAGATGGCTGCCTGGTAGCCATATTGTATCTTCGATTCGGACCGAAAGAGGCATCTTGCACAACTAGAACCTAAGGGGAATCTGTGTATCAAATTTGAGAAAGATCCATGCAGTACTTCCTGAGAAATGACGATAAAGTTTCATGGGGAAATCCAAGATGGCTGCCTTGTGGCCATATTGGATTTTCGAATCGGACCAGAAAAGGTATCTGGCACAACTAGACCCCAAACGGAACCTGTGTACCAAATTTGAGAAAGATCCATGCGGTGGTTCGTGAGAAATCGCGATAACAATATTTCATGGGGAAATCCAAGATGGCTGCCTGGTGGCCATACTGAATTTTCGAATCGGACCAGAAAGGCATCTTGCACAACTAGACCTCAAGGGGAACCTGTGTACTAAATTTGAGGAAGATCCATGGTGAGGTTTCTGCGAAATCCCGATAACAAGGTTTCATGGGGAAATCCAAGATGGCTGCCTGGTGGCCATATTGGACTTCCGAATCGGACCAGAAAAGGTATCTTTCACAACTAGACCCCAAGGGGAACCTGTGTACCAAATTTGAAAAAGATCCATGAAGTAGTTCCTGAGAAATCGCGATAACAAGGTTTCATGGGGAAATCCAAGATGGCTGCCATGTGGCCATATTTTATCTTCGATTCGGACCGAAAAAGGCATCTTGCACAACTAGAACCTAAGGGAATCTGTGTACCAAATTTGAGAAAGATCCATGAAGTACTTCCTGAGAAATGAAGATAACAAAGTTTCATGGGGAAATCCAAGATGGCTGCCTGGCCTGGTGGCCATATTGGCTTTTCGAATCGAACCAGGAAAGGTAACTTGCACAAGCAGACTTCAGGGGAAACCTGTGCACCAAATTTGACAATAATCCATGCAGTAGTTTCTGAGAATTCACGATAGCAAAATTTCACGGGGGATATTAAAAATGGCTACCAGGTGGCCATACTGGATTTCAAATCGGGACAAAAAAGGTATCTTGCACAACTGGACCCCAAGGGGAACCTGTGTACCAAATTTGAGAAAGAGCCATACAGTATTTCCTGAGAAATGACGATAAAGTTTCATGGGGAAATCCAAGTTGGCTGCCGGGTGGCCATATTGGGTTTTCGAATCGAACCAGAGTAGGTATCTTGCACAATAATACCCTAAGTGGAACCTGTGTACCAAATTTGAGAAAGATCCATGCAGTGGTTCCTGAGAAATCGCGATAACAAGGTTTCATGGGGAAATCCAAGATGGCTGCCTTGTGGCCATATTGGATTTTCGAATCGGACCAGAAAAGGTATCTGGCACAACTAGACCCCAAGCGGAACCTGTGTACCAAATTTGAGAAAGATCCATGCAGTGGTTCCTGAGAAATCGCGATAACAATATTTCATGGGGAAATCCAAGATGGCTGCCTGGTGGCCATACTGAATTTTCGAATCGGACCAGAAAGGCATCTTGCACAACTAGACCTCAAGGGGAACCTGTGTACCAAATGTGAGGAAGATCCATGCAGAAGTTTCTGCGAAATCCCGATAACAAGGTTTCATGGGGAAATCCAAGATGGCTGCCTGTGGCCATATTGGATTTTCGAATCGGACCAGAAAAGGTATGTTGCACTACTAGACCCAAGTGGAACCTGTGTACCAAATTTGAGAAAGATCCATGAAGCAGTTCCTTAGAAATCGCGATAACAAGAATTGTTTATGGACGGACTGACTAACGGACGGCGGATGACAGACGACGGACGGACGACGGACCACGGACAACAAGCGATTTGAACAGCCCACCATCTGGTGATGGTGGGCTAAAAATGAATTTACTCACAAAATTTGCTGTTTGGAATCACTGGTTCAGACAGTTCGACGGACTTGCTGGTGCCATATTGATTTTCTGCCAAATACTCCACTTCTTCATCCAGATTGTCAGCCACAATATTAAGCTGGTCCGATTCAGCAAACTTCTCCCAATTTGTACCGTCCTGGTCCCTCTTCTTCTCCACAATATACCTCGTCATCTTCCCTCCGCCATCAGCATCCGGTTGCTGCCTTCTTAGACTGACAGGCTCTGCTGTTATATCAGCAACGGACAGGTCTCTGGGCGCACCATGTTTCTCTGCAAAATGTCAAAACTCCATATAGTATGGATAAGAAATTACAACTTATTCTCTGTCATGTAACAACGAGTATGTATCGCAATTGCTTAACTATTCGACAGGCTAACAGATTAATTCGACTGATGAATATGCCAGACGTAGCTATTCCATGCCGGTTTTCCAAGATAAGGCGCAAATTCACTGCGTCAGCCCTTTCCGACTTTAACAGTCGAACACTGTTAATTTTATCAACTGTTTTAAAATTAAACCGCCTCTCATCACAGACTGGTTTGTCGTTGAGTCGCAAGGTTAGGATAGGTTAAGGGTTACCAACAAGGGAAAATTCGAACATGCAGGTTTTCTCTGTCGTGGCGTAAACAATATCTCGATACCTATCTTCTAATTCGAAATGCGGAGGGTCTACAAGGGGAATACAATGTTCAACGTGATTGCTAGACATTTTTGCTGAACTTGGGAGTTTCGTGCGTGTTTCATTCAATAAAGTCTATTTTCAACAAACCCACTTGAGGTTCAACACCAACACACGCGCTTTCTTTGGGATATTTTGAAAAATACCCTCAGAGAACGCGGCATAAGTTTCAGTGGATGACTTCACTGAATTTTTTCTTAGTAAGCCATAGTATTCTATACGATGGTTCTGAAAGCTCAACCCCAGTCTGGTCTGGACTTGTTAGGACATGTGCAGGCCTGGCGGGCAATTTCTCCCGTTCCCTAATTATTTTTCTTATTCCTTCTGCTAGTCGCATGAGACTTACCAAACCAAACCCCCATTCTCGGCAACAATTTTACTCACTAAATTTGCTCTTTGGAATCACTGGTTCAGACAGTTCGACGGACCTGCTGGTGCCATATTGATTTTCAGCAATGACTCTGGAGAAATGTTCCACTCCTTCATCCAGATTGTCAGCCACAATATTCAGCTGGTCCGCTTGATCAAACTTCTCCCAATTTGTACCGTCCCGGTCCCTCTTCTTCTCCACAATATACCTCGTGAACTTCCCTCCGCCATCAGCACCCAGTTGCTGCCCGCTTAGACTGACAGACTCTGCTGTTGTATCAGCAATGGAAAGGTCTCTGGATGGACCAGGTTTGTCTGCAAAATGTAAAAAAAAATCCATATTGTAGCAGAATTTATCACATAGATAAGAAATTACAACTAATTTTCTGTCATGTAACACCGGGTATGTATCGCAATAGCTTAACTGTTCGACAGGCTAACAGATTAATTCGACTGATGCCGATGCCAGACGGAGCTATTCCATGCCGGTTTTCCAAGATAAGGTGAAATTTCACTGCGTTAGCCCTTTCCGACTTTAACAGGCGTAAGGTTAGGAGCTAATTTAATACTAGAGGTTCCGCTTTGACCCTTGAGTTGCCGTTCCGGCATGAAGCCTATGCTGGTTGTTTTTTTAAGTACAAACATACGTCTCCCCTAACCTCCCACCTTGCCTTGGATGGGCACATAACTTAAGGGAAAGTGCTATAAAATGAATAGCGCATCTAAAAATATTAATTACAAAGAGGCGATTTTCATTGTTGCAGTAACCCAGTGAGGAGTCGGAATTTATACAGCAATGAGTGAATTGCCGACATCTACAGCGTCCAACCAATGTGAAATACATGTAATTGTGAAGCATCAACTATTTCGAAACTGATCACGTTATAGGAAAGATGCAAAACATACAAGAGCCACACCTATCTATAGTATACATGCTGTACCATATAGAAGTGTCATGCATCTGCCTTCAGTAGTTTTCAAGATATGGAGTGAACAAAAATTGGACAGACAGATAAGCACGTTTTGCGTGGACCCACGCAAGCACTAGCTCACACCAAAACCTAATTAGATCATCAGGCCATTCCAATGAAGCTTCCATCCAAGTTTGGTGAAATTTCATCCAGTAGTTCTCCACATATCTTGTAGACAAGAGTAGTCCTGTGAGGCCATCACGATAAAGCTGCCATCCAAGTTCGGGGAAATTCCGTCCAGTAGTTCTTCAGATATTTTACAGACAAGGCTTGTCTATACATGTACAAGTAGACAGACGGATGAACACCAAACACGCGCGCACACCAAACATAATAAGATGCGGAGGCCATTCCAATAAAGATCCAATAAGTCTGGTGAAGTTCACCAGAGGCCATCACGATGAAGCTTCCATCCAAGTTTGGGGAAATTCCGTCCAGTAGTTTTTCAGATATATTAACTTACAGACAAGGCCTGTCTATACATGTATAAGTAGATGGACAGGCAGACAGACAACATACCCAGATGAACGCATGCATGCATACCAAAACCTAATCAGTTGAGCCCATTGCAATAAAGCGTCCACCCAAGTTTTGCGAAATTCCGGGGGATAGTTCTCCAGATCTTGCAGACAAGGCTTGTATATACATGCACAAGTAGATGGGCGGACGGATGGACACGAACGAACGCTCACACACACACACCAAAACCTAATCAGATGAGGGGCTATCCCAATGAAGCTTCCATCCAAGTTTGGTGAAATTCCGTTGAGTAGTTCTCCAGATATCTTGCAGCCAAGGTCTGTGTATTACATGAACAATTAGATGGACGGACAGACGATGGACATGGATAAATGCACACACGCACCCAAACCTAATCAAAAGAGGGGGCTATCTCAATGAACCTTCCATCCAAGTTTGGTGAAATTCTGTCCAGTAGTTCTTCAGATATCTTGCAGAAAGGGCCTGTATATACATATACATGTACAAGTACATGGACAGACGAACGGACACCGAACATGGACGAACGCACACACAAACCAAAACCTAATCAGATGAGAGGTCTATCCCAATAAAGCTTCCATCCAAGTTTGGTGAACTTCCGTCAAGTAGTTCTCCAGATATCCTGCAGACAAGGCCTGTATATACATGTACAAGTAGATGAACGGACGGACGGACACCGGACACGGATGAATGCATGCACACATCACCAAAACCTGATCAAATGTGGGGGCTATCCCAATGAAGCTTCCATTCAAGTTTGGTGAAATTCCATCTAGTAGTTATCAAGATATCTTGCAGACAAGGCCTGTATATACATGTACAAGTAGATGGACGG